>PVJD01003304.1:0-167426 GCA_004026545.1 Mormoops blainvillei | reverse complement strand
CCAGGCCTGCTGGGGCACTTGTCCCTGGAGAGGTGTCACGGGAGCTTGGTAAGCGCTGCCGGCAGGGTAATCTCTGCCTCGATGTTTGGTTTTCAATGCCATATAGCAGTCTGCGTGACTAATCTCTGCCTGACCCTGTGCTTTTATATCCTGTGCTAGAGATTCAGGTGCACGGATAAGAGCACCGGACAGGTTAGATCTGGGATGTGTGTCCACACTTTGTGTGCTAGGGTGTGGCGAAGGGAATGTCTGTATTTTCCGGAGCTTATAACACGGGTGGAAGGACCTTGTTTTCAATTTATTTTGAGGTACTGGCTGGGAAGCAATAATGATGTTCACGGTAAGAAAATGACTACATTCCTTTCGTTTTTACCCAGTTCCTCCTCTGATAGGTGGAAATGAGAAGAAAGATTAATGAAATGTGGTGACTGTCCAGCCCTCTTTGTTGTGCTGAGGGGATGTAGGGCCTTTACCTGCAAACCAGGTCATGCTACAATTTTAGATTTAGGAGGATGGGCTTCAGCTGGTACTTGGCAACGGTTAACATGTTTCCTGCCTGAAAGAACTTGACACTATGGACTCCATACCTACACCTTGAGAGGAAATGGTTTTCTTTTAGTTATTCACACCCTCCAAAGAAGCTGACTGGCCAAGGCAGGTCTGGATCCATGCCCATGAACTGCCTGCAGAGGGTTTGAACACATTATTGGCCACATATCACTTTGCTCTCACCAAATAATCTAGATGGACATTCTTCTCACAGTTAGACCCAGGGAGGCCAGTCGCATATATGTTAGCTTTGTCTCCTGGCTCCTGTTATATTCGCCACTGCGACACATAAAGAAACAAAAACAGCCTTAGAGAGTCTAAGGGTTGTTTGACTTTAAACATTTTTAATTTTCTAATCAAATTAGAGTAAAAATGGTAGTTGAAATATACCCTTGGCTGTTGTCATGAAAAATCACATAACAAATTAGCCTATATAGCCAATTTTCTGTGATTTCCAAGATACAGTCACAATTAGAATTGTCATCTGCCAATCAATAAAAATTAAAAAAAAATTATTTTCAGGGGACATTAAAATAAAACAATGGAAGGAAAGGGGCCAAAGGGAAAGTTTTCTTGTTAAATAAGGGTTAGAACAAAAGGGCGAAGCCTTTTGAAGTCGATTGTGTTGATTCTTTTTAGATCAGCTTAAGGAAAAACGGCTAAGCTGACTCTTGTTCCTCAGAAGTCGCTTAATTGAAAACAAAACCTTGCAGGTCATTTTTTCTGTTTCAGAGTCAAGATGGCCAAGTCCTCCACCTCACAGGACCACCAGATGCTTATTTTTCCCTTGTCTGATTTTAACTTTCATTGATTCAGTGTTCTGCCAACAGTCTCGTATTTAATTCTCATAACAACCTTCAGAGGATGCGTGTTAGACATTTGTCATTTTGGCCCACCCGATTTCCATTCCCCCTCCCCCCGCCCCATCCTGGCAGTAGTAGCTTGACTTCCTTTTAGGAAATTACCTTTAACCATTTTACACTATTCAGTTAGACCATTAATTAAGGTGCCCTAGCCATGGCAGAAAAGGGAACCAAAGCAGGCCATTCACAGGTAACCCTGGGTAGATAAATCTTAAGCTGAGCTTTACTGAAAACTGTTGGTATTTATTCACTTTGTCGAAGTTCTAGGTAAGCTACAGTGTTCATGCTAACTCGCCTACAGTGTTCTCTTGTTTCCTATGTTCCTTTGTTAATTCTGTAAATTATAAATATCCTTTTAATACGTGTTTTTATTTTGCTCACATTAGTCAGAACCCAAAATGGTACCAAATGTTGTTATTCTAATTTTTTAACTGGAGGAAACTAAGGCTTAATTAAATTTAATTCTTTGTCCATGGCTAGTTAATTAATGATGAAGTACGGATTCAACCTCACACCTGTTCCCCCAACCCCCCATTTCCTTTTGTGTGAATTAATAAATTACCTCACTGGCTAAGCCCCAAGCTAAGAACTCTCTTTTCAATGGTAGAATCAGTGGGTTCAGGGAAGTCTTACTGCTATCTTTCAGATGGTTTCTCTTATGGTATCTCTAGGTAGATGTTTTCCTTATACCTTGAAGAAAACTTATATTGAATTATTGAATGCTTTGGACTTTCCTTGCCTAGCCATTATATCTTACCTAAGAGGAAGAGACTACCAGACTAAAGTATCTTTTTTAGTGTCTTAACTAAAAAAGTACTCTTTTTTGCGTTAAGTAATAGTTGTTGTTGTTGTTGTTGTTTTTAATGTAGGATCTAAATAATAAGATTCTAACCTGGTTCGAAAGGGCTACTGTCAACCATACTGATTTTAAAATTCCTTTTACTGGCCACTACTGCCAAGGGATATCTTCTGCCCTCTACAGTTTCATCTCTCTTTTAGAAGGTAAGGTGGTTATTGCTGAAAACCATCACCTTGAGCCCTCCTGGAAACCTCCCTTGTCTTCTGTCTCCATAAAGGCTCTGTTTATTCCGAGCCCAGTTCCCAGCAGTTCTTAGGCAGGGTTTGGTCCGCTCCTTCAGGAGGTGGATAGTCCTTGGCATTATGTGGAAACTGCCACACTTAGGTCCCTCTGCCCTACCTGTTATCCCTTTCACACCCAGTGTCACCTACGGCTTCCTGTGACGGTTTTCTCCTGCATGGAGGGGATCCTGAACCCCTGACATATAATTTGGAGTTCGCAGAATTTCTCTCACTCTTAACTTTTCCTCTAATGTAATTTGGGCAAAAACTGGAAGATTGAAAATTAGAGCTGCCACCATACGAAATTTTAAAATACTTATCCTCCAAATTGCATCTTGAACTTTTATTACAGCTAACCTATTTGATCAACATTAAAGTTGTTTTATGTAAGTTTATGACATTTAAGGGGAACATTAGTTTCTCTCAGAGAAAAATGCTAAGATCTTAATCACTTAACACAGTAGAAGTTTATCTCTTGCTCCTGTAAACTTCACTTGGCAGGGGACATGACAGGCAGAGGGGCTCGACCTCATCATCACCCAGGGGCCTGGGCTGATCAAGTCTTTTTCATCCTTGACACCTGGATTCTAAGATCATCCTGGACCTTTGTGTTCAGTTGGTAGCTGGAATGGGGAGAGACACTGGAGGTTTGCACAGGAGATTTTCATGGGCAAGGTCTGAAAGTCTATACCTGGCTTCCACCCATTCCCACCAGCCACGTTCGGGTATATGGGTGTGTATATCTAAGTGAAAATGAGATTAAAAAGTGGAACCCGGTTCTATACCCAGGAAGAAAAGAAAACAAATTTGATGAAGAAGAAATCTTCCTTGGCCATGAATTATCTGTATCTCCCACCAGTTCACCACATCTACCAAAGCAGGACTAGAATTTATTCATCTTTATCCTCCCCCTGTAGCCTAGCATAGAGCCTGGGAAATAACAGAGGCTCATTGAATGTTTGTTTAACTTACTGGAATTCAATTGTAACCTGCAACTGAATCTGAATTATTTAAGTTTCTTCTAATTTTGATGATGGGCAATGCATTTCCACCTGGGATGTGCAACAGAAGTGTGAAACTAACTCAAAGAAGAAATGACAGATGGACTAAGTGGTCTGGGTATGAAAGAGATCCTTCCTAAATCTCTATAAACTGTAACAAAACCCTGCTTTATGTTAACTTGTCATGAAAAAGGTCACGTATGTTGATCTAGATGACATGATAGTCTGTCATCTGACGTGGTCCCCAGTAGTGTGACAGAGAGTCATCCAAGGAGGCAGCAGTATTGCTGCTAGATTTATGCTTAGAAGAGGTGCTTTAGGCAGATTGAATGATGTGTGCATGGGTGCATTAGCGTGTGTGGTCCACATTAAAGGCATTTCCTATTAACTGCTCTAATTATTACATTTTTTTATTCCAGTGTTATTGTCTTAAAAATGGCACAATGCATCATTTTTAAGGATGTACATAATCTCACTATTTAAAATAGGCCCAATATTGGACAAATGTAGTATGATCATCTCTTTCTGGGATACAAATTACCAGGTGGCATAGAATTCTTGAATTTTCAAGGAACCAAGACATCATCTAGTTCAACTCCTTTAATTAAGAGATCAGAAGATATGTTTACACAATTAAAGACTTGTAAAGGAATAGACAGCACAATGGGGCCTAAAACCAAGTTCTCTTCTTCCAAGAGCCAGTATCTCTGTGGTTCTCCCAGGCACGTGAAGGACTGCCATGTGGCCATGGGAGCGTCTTCCAAGGGCCTCACCAGTGTGGTTCTCTTGATGGCCTGTCCTCACTTACTCTTGAATGTGGAGGGTCCCTGGGACCCACTCCGGAGAGGCTGATCAAAAGGATCCAGAATCACTGAATCCAGCTCTGAGGAAATGTCTCCAAATTTCCTCCTCAAAAACTGGTTTATTGATTCAGTCAAAGTCAAAATACGACAAATGAGCATGTGCGCACGGGAGAGAGAGAGAGAGAGAGAGAGAGAGCGAGCCAGTACAAGGTGGGGTGGGGGGGTGAGGAGAAAAGGAAAGAAGTTAGAAAGATTTAGACTCAAGAACAATGTCTCTAGCATTTCATATACCACTGAAGTTTGTGTTAAGGCCTTACAAGAAGAGAATATATAAAACTAAGAGCATTATTTCTTTAGATTTGTGCCTCATCATCACTTTCATACACCAAAATAAGTAAATACATGTAAAATGCTATACTAATTCATTTGAATATGTTCAATTCTAACATATTTCCAGAAAGGATGGTATTATTTTTATTATTTTCACTGCTTTAAAAAATTGGCTTCAATTATTTAGGGAGGATCTCAGGTCAAAAGGTGGAGCTCGTACAAATAAAAACCGCAATGAGATATCATCTTACACTTATTAGAAAGGCCAGTAGTACAAACACAGAAATTACTGTGTTTATTGATGATGGTGTGGAAAAATTGGGATCTTATATACTATCAGTGGAAATGTAAAATTGTACCACCACTATGCAAAACAGTACCTCAAAAATTTAAAAATAGAATTACCATATTATCCAGTAATTCCACCTCTGGGTATATACTCAAACTAATTGAAAGTAGAGATTCAAAGAGATATCTGTACACTCATGTCCATGGCAACATTATTTATGATAGACAAAAGGTGGAAGCAACACAAGTGTCCATTAATGGATGAATAAACAGGATGTTTTTATATATATCCACATATATACATATGCATTTATCTATATATCACATATATCATATATCAGGGAATATTATTTACCTTTATAAAGGAAGAAAATTCAGACACATGCTACAACATGGATGAAGCTTGAAGGTGTTATGCTAAATGAAATAAGACAGTCACAAAAACATAAATACGATATGATTTCACTTGTATGAAGTACCTTGCGTAGTTAAAATTCAGAGCGACCAGACGTAGAACGGTGGTCACCAGGGGATAGGAGGAAGGAGGGTAGAAAACTGTTATTACATACAGAGGTTTAGAGTTTCAGTTTTGCAAGATGGTGGGTTCTGGAGGTTGGCTGTATAAAAGCAAGAACGTACTTAACACTATGAATTATACACTTAAAAAGGCTTAAGATGGTAAATCTATGTTATGTGTATTTTACCACAATTTTCAGAAAAAGTGAGAATTAAGGGTAAGCATGAAGTCTCATGATAGAATCTCTTCCCCTTTTGATGTAATGCTGAGATTTAGCTTAGAATGAGATTGTGCCAACAACCCACGGCAAGGTATTTTTTAGCATAAAGGTAGAGCGCAACATTAAGGAAAAGAGTCAGTTGGTAAAAGGCTGCTGGTTGTACTATCATGGCTCGATGTAATGACTTTTTAGTGAGCGTGCATGTGTGTAGCTCATTGGCATGACAGTCTTTACACTCACTCTCTCAGCAAACCCTCACATTTAGCCAGGTGGTGTGAGCGCTGTGTTTATGCCCAGTGAAGAGAGGATGTAACCGATATTTGCAAAGTCACTTAAGTCACAAACGTAGGGAATGGTGGAGCTGGGTTTGAAATTTATGTCTGTCTGAATCCCAAGCTGAAACTCACGTCCTTGACCACCTACTCTGCCTCAGGGAGCGTAAGCCATATACGCACCCTAAATCCTCAGCTGTGGCTGCCAGCCATCACTGTCTAGCACTCCTGCTACCGTTTTCTTTGTTCTCTCATTGTTCATAGTCTTTTGTCCCAAACTGCACTTCTCTCCTAAAGGTGTTCTTCCGATTGTTCACACTTCCCCTCAGTCCTGTCAGGACATTAGCTTCATGGGGCATGTACCAGGCATCATACCGGAGCACGCTCATTTCCCTGCTCCCCTCCGCTGCCATTCCTCCCTGGCAGTGTGCATTTCATCCTTCTTCCATTTCCTATATGTTACTGTTGCCTGACACCTGATGAATTTTGCTCTATTAACTAAGTACCTAGAGCCTTCCTTAAAACAGCCTTATTGAGATATAATTAACGTGTAATAAATTGACTACATTTAAGCTGAGTGACTTAATAGGATGTACTATACGTATCCGTCCATGACACCATCTCCACAATCAAGACAGTGAATGTATACATCACTCACAAAAGTCTCCTTATGTCTTCTGGTAATCCTTTCCTAAGGGAATTAAAGCGTCAGTTCTCCCCAAAATGATCTATAGATTTAACACAATCCCAATTAAAATAACAGCAGCTTCTTTTTTGTTTCAGGTATTGACAGATTCTAACATGTATACGGGATGTAAAGGAAACTACAATAGCCAAAACCATTTTTTAAAAAAACAATGTCAAGTACCCATGTTATCTGATGTTACGACCTTACTTTAATGTTACTATAATCAAGTCAGTATGTTATTGGCAAAGGTTAGACACATAGATCAATGAAATAGGATATCAAGTTCAGATATCGACTAACACAAATATGGTCCATTGATTTTTGACCAAGGTACGAAGGCAATTTAATGGAGAAAGGATAATCTTTTCCACAAATGTTGCTGAAACAATTATACGTCCCTATGCAAAATAATGAATCTTGACCCATATCTAAGATCTTATACAAAAATTAACTCAAAATGGATCATAAATTAAATGCAAATCCTAAAAATGTAGAACTTTTAGAAAAAAACCTTCTTGACCTTTGCTTAGGCAAAAAGTTCTTAGATCTGACACGAAAAAACATAATTAAGGAAGATAAATTGAACCTCATCAAAATTTTAAACGTTTGCTCTGTAAGAGACATTGCTAGGGAAATCAAAAGACAAATTACAGGTAGAAAGAGAACACTTGCAACTCAGTTACCTGAAATAAGACTGACTACATGATTAAAACTCCATGAGGCGAAAACAAAAAACCCAATGAAAATTACAGGAAAACATTTCAACAGACACCTCAACAAAGAAAATAGAAAGATGGTCAATAAACATATGAAAAGATACTCTCCATCATTAGTCATGAAGAACTGCAAATGAAAACCACAATGAGATACCACGGCACATCTATTCAAAGGCCAAATGGAAAGAAAGAAACAAACTAAAAAACCTGCAAAAAAAACCCCCACAAACTGTTGTTGAGGATACAGAGCAACAGAAGCCCCACTGTATTTCTGCCGGCAATGAAAAATGAGAAAGCCACAATGAAAAACTGTTTGATAGTTTCTTATAAAGGAAAACACATATTTACCATATGTCCAGTAAAAACACTTTTAGGTATTTAGGGAAATAAAAACTTGCATTTGCATACAAATACATGAATTCATGTTTTATACATGAAAGTTTGTAACGGCATGTTTCATGATTGTCCAAACTAGAAATAACCCGAATTTTCTTCAGTGGGTGAATGGCTAAACCAATTGTGGTACATCCAGACAATGCAGTACTATTTAGCAATAGAAAGAAATGAAGTATTAATAAACAGCATGACATAAGGGGAACCTCAAATGCATTATGCTGCCTGAAAGAAGCCGTGCTCAAAATTTTACACATGGGATAGTTCCATTTACAAGACTTTTAGAAAAGGCAAAGCTATAGATTGAGAGAGAAAAAAATCAGTGGTCCCAGAGACTGAGGTGGAAGGAGGGTGTGACTTCATGTGAGTATCAAGGGGAAGTTGTTTTTGCTATGAGGGAACGATTCTGTGTCTTGATTGTGGTGGTGGGTACATGACTGTAATATTGATCAAAGCTCACAGTACTGCACCACAACAAGAAAGCGGTATATAATTTTTGAAATATTTTTTTAAAATTAAAAAATGGATATTGTCATTTTATAAAGAGAGCAAACCCCTCATTCATGAGATGTTAGAACAGTTACCGCAAAGTGAGCTGTGCATTACTTCCAGGGTGGTGGGGGCCTCCAGCCTTTCTGGTTTCCCACAAATGTAGTCAAGACCCACAAATGTGGTTATTGGAAAAAACAGGTGTGCCTTTGTCCAAGAAAGACGTCTCCCCTCTCCTAAGCCTCCCGTCTGAGCTCTAAGCACAATTTAGCGAGAAAAATGATAGTTTGTACTGAGAGCTCAATTATGCTTAAATTCTAGAAACCTTCCCTAGGCCACAAGTGTGTCATACTCAGTGAACACCTAAGGAGTAGTGGGAGTCACTGGATATTTTGGAGCTACCAGCAAGGGAGTGTCAGGGATATCATTAAATATAGCTTCCCAGCCCTGATGGAGCCTATTAGCTTCGTTACTGGAGATTAGTGCTTTTTTTCTTTCTTTTCCTGAAGCTATCAGTATATTCAGTCCAAAACTAATATGCGCATTATCGCTTTGCTGGATTTCAAGTCGTTTCTCATTATAGGCATTGATAGTCATTAAAAGTTGTTCACCAAATATCAGGTTCTATTGCCTTGGAATAATTCTTGGCTTCCCTAATGGTAACCAGGGAGGCCAAGATAATTACTCAAGTTAATTAGAACAATTTGGAAGGAGAAGCTGATGGGAAGCCAGGTTGCTGAAGGAGTCAAAGTCAGCTATGACTGCCATCCACCCTCTACGGAAGGACGGTGGCTAGAAGCAGAGGTGGTAACCCCGCTCTTGGATGGCCGGCGTAGGGTTTACTTTCAGGGACTTGTGATCTGTGCCCTTTTCTTCCTTCTGTGAGCCGTCCCAGCTCAAGAGGGGGCCGGAGAAGCTCAGGCTGGCTCTGCAGATGATGTCTTCAGAGTTCTGGCCCTGCTCCATGTCAGCACGAAGTAGCGCAAGGCCTGAGATGTGTGCTTCCCTAACAGAGCATTTCAGACAGTTGTTCTTCTCTTTCATTGGTGTCTGGGTATTATCGATTTGGTGGTTGGGGTTCTGCCCCACTATGTAGCCTTCGTTTACATTCGTTGAGCATTACCGACCCTAGGCAGCCTGATCTTAGAATCATTTTCTGCTTCCATCTAACAAGGCCTTTTCCTACCCTGTCTCAGATGCTATTTGAATTTTTAGGAATATCCCAGTTCCAGTACCAACAACTCACATGGAACGGAGTAGAGGGCTCTGCCAGGCAGCTTGCTGTTTGGGGACACCTTGGAGAACCCCAATAAGCATTCCTTAGAAGGAGTGTAGAGGAAGAACTCTGAGTCCCATTGTGGAACTCAGCACAGTTTCACCTGTCATTTCACCTCCCGAAGGGGTGCAATGAGGAGGGTGTAGTCAGGGACGTCCAAAGCCCTCAGTGGAGGGAATTTCGACTTCTCATGTGGAGCTACACCTGGAATGTATCAGACCCCAAAGCTGCCTGGTACCCATCCTCCAGCTGTGTGCATGTCGACTGCTAATGACGTACATTTACCTTCCTTCTGTGGTGCGTTGCCCTTGGATGCTGGGGAGCTGGCTTAATGCTGGAAGTTATGTGCTGCTCCTTAAACATAAAGATAGCCAGTGGGCAATGACTGAGTGATGGGGGAACACAGTCGAAGCCAAATTACCTCAAGTGCGGATGATTCTGTTCTGTGGTTTAAGCTCCAGAGACCCTTGTGGATAAAACTTTGCCTGAGATCACAAGCTTGTTTGGCTTTTTCCCCATACAATTCTTTCTCCCTTCAGTTTCTTAAGGGGTAATAAGCCCATAGGACACTCTCTGAATAAACCCTGTGAACCCCAACTCTTATATTAGGCTCTGCTTTCCAAAGAGCCCATCTGATCCATCAGTTCCTTGGAGTTGACCTCTGTCTTCCCCAGCTTGGATGTCCATTTCTCTTCTTCTGGCATCATTACGAATACCACCTTACTCTTGGAGGTGGGTCGGCAGGTGCGATCTGTTTGGTGATCTTTCATTCTAGACCCCTCAGGAGACACCTGACTCAGACTAATCCCAACTCATATACAAAGTCATGTTCAGAGGCCTCATGGAAAAGTCTGGGGAAAAGGTAAAAGAGACATTCTTCATTCTCAAGAACAAGAAAAAGAGAAGAGATGAAACAAGCTTTTGTTGATCAAACCAGAGAACAATCAAATCAATCAGTGCATCTAGGAGCTGTTCTGGAATGAGTCAAGTCTGAGAGGGTACATTCCCAAAGTGACATATAGAGCAAGGCACCTTAAAGGCAAGGAAGATACATAGTCCCCCTACAGGTAGAACAAAATGGGAATTCATTTTACATAAGGCAGAGCATGGCGATATTGTCTTAGGTTATTATTTATTATGCATTTCTTCAAACCTCCACAAATCACTACTGATCCTTTAAGCTGGGCAGTCCTTCCTTATTGGATTTTTATTCATCTTTTTCCTTACTTTCTGCTAAAAAAAAAAAGACAAGAAAAGAAAAAAAATGCTCTTTCTCATCCTCTGCATTTTGCTTGTTCCATTTTAAGCCCTTTCTAACATTTGCATCCTCTTGTCCTTACATTGCATTTATGGACTTCCCTGACTATGTTGCACTGACAGTATTGAAAAGCCTTTGCGCTAACGGTAACTTGGTAGGTCCTCGAGGAGCCTAATTCGTGACTCGTGTATGTGTAAGAGGCACCAGGTAGATCAGAATTTACATACCAATCTTCACACCACTGTAAATTAGAAAATAGGGGATAATGAGACGAAAACCCAAGATAAAACATATTAGGAAAAGATACCAAAAGGCCTTATGTGGGAGGGGTTAAGTCTTCCTGGGAGAATAGATGTGCGGGGATGGGAAAGGAGGCAGGAGTTCAGAACCTGGCAGATTAGCAAGTGAGAAGCAGGGAAACTTTAGCTAGTCATTGCCCCAGTGACCAATACTCAGGACTTAAATACATTGTTTCGCATTCCATTCTTCTAACTACTAACATGCTGTGAGGACCAGTTAGCATATGTCCTTCAAAGGCGAGAAGATTGTGGGCTCATAGATAAATTTTTATGGTTGTTAACTCTTCATAGTGAAATTTTGAAAGACATATTTTCTTTCCCACCTGCAAGAAAAATTACTCCAACAATTTGCAGAAGATCAACAGAAATCGGACAGATATTCCAGCAAAACAATTATACTACAGTGTTTTTTTTTTTATTATTTTATTATTAAAAAAATTTTTTTAGACAGAAGGGAAGGGAGGGAGAAAGAGAGGGAGAGCAACATCAATGTGTGGTTGCCTCTTGCGCACCCCCTACTGGGGACCTCAACCCAGGCATGTGCCCTGACTGGGGAATGGAACCAGTGACCCTTTGATTCATAGGCCAACGCTCAATCCACTGAGCTACATCAGCCAGGGCTACTATAGTGTTATTAATTACATGTTCCCATTACCAAAGCATAAAGTACTTAATGAAATAATAACTCTGGGCTGAAGTTGGGTCAGGACCATGGATTGAATAGAATCCCTAGCACAGCTGCTCTGATTAAAGGAAGGAGAGTATGTATGAGACATATTAGAGAAATCTGGGACCTCAGGTCGGATCCTCACTTCTGATTTTGGCTATCCTCTCTCAGACAGTTCCTTGTGATCTTTGATGCACCACATGTGGACAGCATTTCACTGTCAGCATATGCCACTTTTCTTCCACTTTCTGTCCCAGGTTTCTCTAATGCTTCAGACACAGGCAGGAGCCCATTAGTCAAGCATATGTGTGTAGTCTGGAAGTGCAAGGAGTTAATGACCCCAGAGACAGCTTTCAACAAATAGGAAATGGAATGGGAGCTGATGGCTAAATATTTCTTGTCAAACCGCAGGTGGACAATTCTGAGAGGTGTTCTATGTGTTCCTTAGGGGGCTCTTGAGGGGATCTAGCTCCAGGTACCCTCAGTGGTGACCTCAGTAGGGCACCTTTCTATGGAGGTCTTCTCTTTCCCTCTCTCTGTCGGGTCCTTCGCACCTATATCCTGGAATAACTCCAAAACAAAACACCTGCCCACAAACCCTTGTCTCTGGCTCTACTTTTTAAAGGGAACCCGAGTTAAAATAACCAGTATTAGGTGAGGTAGTAGATATCAGATGCTCATAATAAAATCGAGCCTAGCTCACTTTTCACTGTCTTCCCCTTCTTTTTCACCCTCCCCTGTCCTCACTCTCCTTCTCTGAATTCCTCTTGAGTCAACTCTGGGCACAAGTTACTGCTCAGGCTCTGCCATTGAGGGGAACCCAAACTTAGACAGGCATTGAGCAGAAATGGTAGGAGAAGTGAAGCATAAATAGGAGAAAGTGGCTTTCCCGAAGCCAAAGGATGAACAAATCTCAAGGGAGACAGTGATCAATAGCATCAGAAACTATAGAAAGATCCAATAAGATGAGAATTGAAAAGAATCAAATTTAGCAATTGGAAGGCTGGAGGCAACCTTGGAATAGAACTGTCAATATAACAAAGAAGGTAGATTTTCTTGTTTAGTCAAAACCTCTGTTTCTCTTTTTCTTTCTCATTTTCCTGAATTTCCAAGGTATACATTTTAACATGTCCTTTCGCCCAGAAAAGTAACCTGCGCAATATTGCAATAATTGAACACAATTAACCCTATTCCTTTTGTCTCTGCATGTTTTTTTTTGCTCTTTTTTTATGGCAACAAATATACCACTTACTCTGGAGGTGCCCCGGCTCACTTCTCTGACCTCATCCTCCACTCCCTTCCCACACTTTTCATTTATCTGCGACTCCCAAATTCTTTGGTTCCTCTAACTTTACATAATGGACAATCACTTCCTTCCTCATCAAAATTGGTTTTCTTGCCTTTCTTTGAACATGTGAATTATCCTCTTAAGAGTATTATCAGTAAGTGTCTGTAAATTCTGGAGTTTGCTGTGCATGTCAGAGGGATATTAAAAAGAAAAATCCATTGTTCATGGTTTGGGTTCATTTTGGGCAACAATGAAGATAGGGAGAATCTTGCTCTTCATTAAAGGAAAGTGTCCAGAAATGACACAATAATAATAAAAATTATCTAGCAGGGATGGGAAAGGCAGACTTCTCAGAATTTTATTTTAATTTTTAAGCAGATATGGTTTCTTTCTTTACAGGGTCCCAGGCATTTTATATTCATGTCTGACTCATCTACGAATGCCTGCTATGCACCCTCCTTTGTGTGTACAAAGTCAAGTGTATTGGCCATATGGGTAATCATTCTGATTATTGTAAGTTGTCTGTTCAATAAGTAACTATTCAGCATTGAATACTTTTCTGGGCACTCAGACTGTGAAGGGGAAGGAGTTCTGCCAGGAACTCATGGTGTTGTCTCAGAGATCAGGATAGCGTTTAACCTCGGAGCGCGGGCTCTTGTGACCGAAAGGGGCTTCGGGGAACTTGGCGTGTGTCATTAGTGTTATTATGTTTCTTGATCTGGGTGCGAGTTGCATACGTATACTCCATATACATGGAGTGAAAAGTCAGCCAGCTACATACTTATGATTTACATACACTTATGTGTGTATGTATGTTATTCTTTAGTGAAATGTTTAAACACTTAAACACACAAATGAAGTCCTTTTTAATTACGACTCATAAATCAGAAGTCAAGGCAGAAATCACTGATTAAATTGACTGCCAAAAGAAAATATACTAAATAAGGTCAAAAGGTAAATGTTAAATTAAAAATATGAGGTCTGTCCAGAAAATAAAGCCATTATTAATAAAACAAGAATGGTTTGCATGGCAGCATGGATTGTAACATGGCAGCCAAGGAGAGTAGACTGGAATGTGCTTCCATGAAGAATGACAACTTTGCTGTCCTAGTTAGTGGGGGCAGGAGATGCCGTTCAGTGAGCATATGTACTGTGTGGCCCTTGCACTGAAAATGACTGAGCCAGTAGAGGAATGAATCTGCATCAAATTTTGTGTTAAGCTTGAACATTCCTCCATGGGAACTATTTGGATGATTCAGAAGGCCACAGCTATGGGCAACTGGTGATTGGCAGCTTCATCATGACAATGTGCCTGCTTACGCATCATGTCTTGGGCAGAGTATTTTGGTGAAACATTAAAACACTCAGGTGGCACCCTGCAACGTCATGCTTTTCCCAAAACTAAAATCGCCTTTGAAAAGGAAGAGATTTCAGACCATCAATGAGATTCAGGAAACTACGATGGTGCAACAATTGGGAGAGCTGTGTAAGGCCTCAAGGCACCTACTTTGAAGGGGACTGAGGCATCATTGTCCTATATACAATGTTTCTTGTATCTTGTATCTTCTTCAATAAATGTTTCTACTTTTCATATTACATTGCTGAATACCTTCTGGACAGACCTGGCATATTTGTAATTCACACCCCAGCAAAGGGCTAATCTCCTAGTATATAAATAACTATTAGAAATCAGAAAGTAAAAGAACAACTATGCGATTGGAAATGAGAATAGGATTTGAACAAACATGCCATATTACACAAAGGAGGCAGGAATGACTCCTAAATTGCATAAAGAGTCTCAGTTTTTTCCATAATACGAGAAATGCAAGTGAAAACTATAAGAAGATGCCACTTTTTACCCATTAGATCAGAAAAAAAATTTTTTGGAGTTCAGTAACACAGAGTGTTGATAAGGATGCCAGGGAAACATGTAGATAGTCCATACATTGTGGGAACATACACTAGTGTAATTTCTATGGATATTTTATTGGTGTTAGCTACTGAAATTAAAAATGAACATACCATACGATCCAGCAACACAATTCTTTTTTTTTTTTTTTTTTAAGCGAAAAATGTACCTCCTGCCATTCAAACCACAGTTTTGGACCATTTCCTGTGAGTGTACTCTCTGTCAGTTCCCTTGTAGAGCTCTTTGGATCTATTTTATATCTGAAACCTGGCTAGTGGTTTTATCTTGACTCAGTTCTCAAAGTCTTTGGCTTACCCTCTGGAATTAGATCCACCAGGCACCACTTTAGATGAGCCCAGGAGTTCTTAAGCAATGTCATGTTTTGCTTTCCTAAGCTCCTGCCTTCTGTGGTCTCCTCGATGCTTTCTGGGTCTTAAGCCTCTCTCCTTCAGTTCTCCAGCTGGAAATCTGGGGCTAGAGGAAGCCTGGTGTGTCGTGAATTTCCTGTAACTATAGCTGCTCCCATGACCGTGCGGTGAGAGGACAGAGGGGGAAAATGCGGCAGTGGTTCACCTCAATCTCTTGGAACTACAGATCCTCATATTGATGAAACAGTTTCTTCTGCCTTGGAATTTTGGGTGCCTTCGGTCTCCCAGTGCGACTGCAGTCATTGCTGTCCCACCTGCCTTTCGTGATTATCTGGACAATAGGGCATGAGAGAAGGAAGAAAATACATATTTATTTTTAAAAAAGAAAAATGGGTATTTTCTCCACTTAGAGCATTAAAATTCCCCTCCCTTCACTTTTAGCAAGAATTAGAGGGCTTCTCCTGGAGCTCTGTCTGTCCGTGTTCATGACCAGTTCTGCATTTGAGCTGCTTTGAATCCAGATCAAGGCATACCAGAGTTGGGGGAGAGACGGCAAACTCACTACAGATTCAGTGGTACTCTGAAATATGGCGTTCCTCTTCTTCAATAAGGCGTCTATCATTTACTTGCCACAGTCCTTAAATAGCTGCCTTGTGCCTTCCATCCAGATGCAGTGTCATTGCTCCATTTTCCCCAGAATTGAAACTGATCAAATCCACCTTTTTACACTGTAAAACTGGTGTCCTGTTTTTTTTCTTTTTTCCCCTTCTGCCATGGTGCTTTCTTCAAAGCTTACTGTAAATGAAGATCTCCTTCCTTATTTGTTAAGTGAAACCCACTAATAAATCTAATAAACCCTCTGAGTGTTCTGAATATTGAACGTTAAATTTCCTAGAATTGGTCAAATTAGTCCATGCCACCAGTTTTCAGCTGTTCTTACACATTCTTTTGGGGTTCCTGGAACCAGAAGTCTTTGGAGGCCCCATCACTTCATGTCCAATACTGCCAGGTAGAGGCAGAGAACCTACCCAGTCTGGGTGGTTGCTCTCTCACATGCCTTATCTCACACAGCTGTCCTTAACTGCGTCCCTGATCGGTTTCTGTGTCTGACGGAATACAAAAAGAGGTTTCTTATTAAGTGCTGTGAGATAGAGAAGGTCTTTATTCACACATACTAAAGGTATCTGTCACAATTTGGTACTCTAAAGAATTTATCAAAGACCTTCCCAAACCAGACAACAAGAACAAGCTGGAGAAGAGGATGGAAAAACTAACCTACCCCACTTCATACTCCACTACAGCTCTACCCCATCTTCTTATAAAGACCACTAAAGAACACCTAATTGGGTTTATCTTGAGATTTGGGTCATAGCAAAACTATTAATTCCTAATGACTTGAGATAGATTACAAAAAATGATGCAAATATTCCGTCTCCCTTTGTATCTATGACCTTTTTCGGCGACTCTGTAACTCTTCCAGAAATGAAATGTATTTTCCCACAGTTTAATTCTGGGCTCACCCTGGGATTTGCTTTGGCCAATAGAATGTAGTGGATGGGACACTACCTTGCCAGTTCTGTGTCTAGGTCAAGAGGCTTTGCGTGCTTCCTGCTTCCATTCACTCCCTGCTGAGCTGCCACACTAATAAACTCACAGTAGCCCATATAAGGACGAAATGCTACATGGACCAGCCATGAGCCATCCAAGCTGAGCCTGTTCTCCATCCAACCCAGTAGCGGACTTTGAACTCGTGAGTGGACCTGGTTTAGATCAGCTAAACCAAGCTCAGGTCAGCAGAATTACACAGTCACCCCATTGACATAACAGCATTAATAAAGTGTTGTTGTGTGAACCCAGTACATTTTGGGGGGTCTGTTATACTGCAAAATCTGACACATGAGATGAGAACTACTTTTATTTATTGACAACTCTCATTCCTTTCCAAACACACAAACACACACACAGTGAGGCAGAGGGGGAAAAAGCAGAATGTTTGAACTATGCTGCACTTAGAAACCCCACTCTGTGGTTCCTAATCAAATAAAGGCAGTTCCAGCACCTTTATGAGCCTGCCAGTAACCATTAGCACAGCCCTAGGAAGCTGACGAGTGTTTTTTCATACATTTTATGGCCCACATTCTGCCACAGTGCTTGGATCGCCATCTTCAACATACATTTTCCTTCTGAGAAAAAAAAAAGAAAAAAGAGATTGACTTACACAGAATGACTGTTGATGTGAAGGAGAAAAAGCCTCTATTTGAAGACTCTGCAAATGGTGCTGTCCCGACTCACATTTTGTGTTCTCGGCCCTAATTAGCTGTTTTAGAGCAGATTGTTTGCAGTGAGCTCCGGAAAATTGAGTATGATTTACTTGAGGAAAGCAGGGTTCAGTTGTTAACCTTTCCGTCTTTAACGAGGCAACATCTTAAGGATGAACAATAATAAACAAGGAAACTTGTCAATAAGAATAGAGACTATGCCAGAATCCAATTTTATACCCAAAACAAGTCTTTGGAGAAAAATCACTTCAGTGGTATGAAGTGACAGCACGGGAAGTGCTTTAAAAACAAATCGTCTCAGTTCAAAGCTGATAATTCAATTTGGGGGTCTCTAGGATTGAGGAGCAAATGTAAAACAAACAATGTTCCCATTCCGTTGCAGAAGGTAGCGAATAAATGGTAATCAGGACAATGGGACAATAAGGTTTCTGACATCCTACAAACATGAGGATGTTCTGCTAGGATTAGGTGTTTTAAAGAGTCTTAGACAGGAACTATGTCATTAACAAAACAGGTGATTAGAACGAGGTGTGGGAGCCTGTTCAGACACGCCTGCCTGTGGTGGAAGCATTCCTGTGCTCAGCCTAGAAGAGAAATGACAGCCAATCCCCGCCACTCCTCGTGCTCTTCTAGGGGAACCTTCCACACGGAATCCCTCACGCATCGCCCACTGTGCTCCCTGTCCTAATCTCTTACCATCGTGTCCTCTGTAGCTGCACTACCTTTCCTGACTTTCATAGTCTGGCAAATTCTTGCTAATCTTGAAAGTCCTAATCAAATCATCTGCTTACCAAAGCAAAACGAATCCCTGTTTCATCTTGGTCTCCCAGGCACATTTTACATCTACAGTTGCCAGTAGACTCTGAGCCACTAAAAAGCAAAAATGGAGCCATTAGTTCTGTATCTTGAGCTCCAAAGTCTTAGCTGTTTGGAAGAAATTGAGAAGCGCAGCATTTGCACCTTCTGTAAATTTCAGAACATCATATTTTTCCATAGGTACATAGAGACAAATTTGCCCAGAGAATATGCAGACACTCACCCATGAGGGGAAAAATATTTTTATCATAGTTCCTGGGACAGTCTTATATACAGAGTAGAAACTTAGTTTCAGCTTCTTAATTGACTGATGAAATGAGGTAGTATATTGATTCCAAAATGGCGATCATCATTCCTGTTCTGAAACAGCATCCCTTTGTAGTGCAATTTCTCAGCTTCTCTCAACAAGAGGTAAAATCTATTTCCCCAGCTTTTGACCCTTGGAACTTGCTTCACCAATAAAATACAGTGGAAGTCATACCTGCCTAAGCCAAAGCCCTGGACGACTTGAATTCTTGGGCTTCTTCTCCTGGGAAGTAGCTCAGCTATTGTTTGATCTATCGTGAGCTAGCCTATTGGACGATGAGAGACCACGTAGACTAAATAAATGATTGTTGTTTTAAGTCACTGTGTTTTTAGATGGTTTGTACTCAGGAAAAATTTAACCAGTACAAATAGTGAAATGTACGGTTGTAGGTCTGGTCCTACATAGATGGGCCCTGAAGGCCCATTTTCTTTTCCATTTTTCTTGTTTTGGGCTGATCAAGTATCGTTCTGATCCTGGGCTTTCTAAATTGCTTTCTCTTTGTTTTCTTTCCCAGAGTATATTTGGTCTCTTAAATCCCTTTGCTTCTTCATTCTTCAACTCCCACCGTTTCTCCTTAGCTTTTAGTTTGGGTTCTCTACTGTGTTTCGAATCGTGTGTGTGTGTTTTCCTTCCTGTACATTGTCATGGAGGGTTTCCAACTTATTAGAACAGAGGAGAGGGAAAAATGGAACTGCCTATATTGTGCTAAATAAATATATTTTCCATCGCTAAAAACAACAGAAAAGCAAGGTGAAACAATAACAAACTTCCCAAATCTCGACTTTTGGTTGCATTGCAACTGTTATTTTGGCTTAATTTGTATGGTTTGCTCCAGGAGGAGTTTGTAGAACAGGTCTTATTCCAGGAAGTTGATGAGATAAGAGATGAACAAAATTCCTACTTGCCACATTCTACCCTGAGTATAAAATTGTGAGTCATTAGAAGTGAGTGGTCTTCATTTAATACTTTCTCTCTTCCTTGCCACTGCCAACCCCAGCAATCAGTAGGAAGAGGTTGTTGTAAACCACTGGACTTTCCACTCAAGGCTGGGCTTCTCCATTGTGGAAATAGCTCGGCATGTGTCAGGTTCTACAAATCCATTTTAAAAAATAAATTGTGTCTGTTCACAAATATTTTAAGTTTTGATATTGCCAAATTGTTCTTTAAGAAGTATCAGTTTACATTCCTGTGTGGGAGTATTAATTTCCTTACCTTTCCAAAAGTATTGTTTTTTCCCTCTGTTTTTATAGTACTAAAATATAACATAAATTTGTCATATTAACCATTTCAAATGCACAGTTTAGTAGCATTAATTACATTTACAATGTTGTACAACTATCACCATTATTATTTCCACTTTTTTTTTTTTGTTGCTCCAAACAAAAACTCTATAACTATTCAGCAATACTCCCCATTCTCACCTCACCCCAACTGCTGGTAACCTCTAATCTACTTTCTCTCTTTATAGCTTTTACCTCTTTAGATATTTCTTATAAGTGAATCATATAATATTTGTCTTTCTGTGTCTGGCTTATTCCACTTGGCTTAATATTTTCAGGATTCCTTGATGTCGTAACTTGGAGCAGAACCTGAATCCTTTTTATGGTGAAAACTGTGGCATTTTTAAATCTATTCATTGGTGATGGACACAGGTTGTTTTACCTCTTGGCTGCTGTGAATTCAGTGCTGCAATCAACATTCATATACCATATTTGAACCTGTGATTTCAATTCTTTGTGCACGTAGTTATGAGTGCAATTGCTGTGTTATATGAGAATTCTATTATGACCTTTATGAGGAAAAAACTGTTTTCCACAGAGGCCACATCATTTTACATTTCCGCCAGCAAAGGAAAGCGGTGTCCCAATTTCTCCACATCCTTGCCAACATTTAATTTTCATGTTTTTAAATTGTAGTCATCCTAATAGGTGTGAGGTAGCACCTCATTATGGTTGGTTTGCAGCTGTCAAATTGTCAATTTTTTTCCAGAGACTCAATCAAAGTTTTGTTTTGTCAGCTATCTCTATTGTTTGTCTATTTTCTATTTCATTTGTCTCCACTCTAATTTTAACTATTTCCTGCCATCTACTAACTTTGAGTTTAGTTTGGTCTTCTTTTTTTTAGTTCCTCAAGTTTTAAATTAAGATTGTCGATTTGAGATCTTTTTTGATGTAGATATTTATGGCTATAATTTTCCTTTCGAACATTGCCTTTGCTGAGTATTATAAGTATTGCTGTGCTTTGTTTCATATTCATTCATCTCAAACTATTTCCTAATTTCCCCTGAATTTCTTCTTTGACCCATTGGTTTTTGAAGAGTGTGTTTTATAATTTCCATGTATTTGTGATTTTTCCAGTTTTCCTTCTGTTAATGATATTTAGCTTGATATATTGTAGTTAGGAAAAATACTTTATATAATTTCTATCTTTTAAAATTTATTAAGACTGCTTTTGTGACCTAGCACATGGTCTATCTTGGATAATTCTCCATGTTCGCTTAAGACTGTGTTCACTGTTGTTGAAGGAAGTATTCTACATACGTCTGTTAGGTCTAATAGTTTGTAATACAGTGTCAGATCCTACACTTTCTCATTGATTATCTGTCTTGAACATTTATCCATTATTGGACGTGAGGTTATTCAATTCTCCAAATATTATTTTAGAAATGTTGATTTCTAACTTCATTTTAATTCTGTTAATGCTCACTTTGTGTATTTTGGGGCTAGGTTGTTTGGTGCATTTATATGTTGATAATTGTCATATCTTTTTGAAGAATCAATTGTTGGAGGCTGTAGTCAGTCATTTGTTAACCGACTTTCCCAAACAATTTTCGCAAAGAATGTATTCTTTGTCAATTGAGATCATTAGCATCTTTTTATTTTGGCTTGTGTTTGGATAGTGTTTTAACAGATAGTTTTTTAAAAATCAGGAGCTAAATCACACACAAAGAAAACCTCTGCCAGTCCTTATTGACAGTCAAGGGAGTGAAAAATATTATTTTATTATTTTCATTTTTGTTTTCCTGATAATTTCAGAGGTTGTATCTATCTTCTTAAGTTTCTCTGGCATTTTATCAGGGATTTAGGTTTTTGTTTCTCTTTTGTTTATAGAATTTCTCCAGCTGGTCTTCAATAAATTTTTCTCCACATATGTTACAATTATTTTCCCCCACCTGCCAGTTTCATGTTAACATTGCTCATGGTGCTGTGTTGGAAATAACTTTATGACTTTTATGCAGTTAAACTTGAGAATATTTTCCCCCTATGCCTTACCACTTGATTTTCTTCAAATTTCTGGTGTTTTTAATTCTTTTCACTTTTCCTCTGGGATTCCATTTTTATTTGTATATTACAACCTGCTTTCCATAGTCATGAAGATAGTATGGGCTAAGTTTATCAGTGTGATTCATCAATGGCTGATATGTGGAAGGAGCATGTTCTCTGCTCTTGCAGAATGTCACCACCCATCTTGATGCTTGGCCCCTCCCTCATAAGTATCCACATCTCTGCCCAAATTTTTCTATCACCAAAGTAGGAAGGATCAAATGGCGTGAGTTTAGTTCCACCAAAATCACCTTGATAGTAGCTCTCAGCACCCCTTCCTGCTTCTTGCATCTTTTGCCTATGACTTGGAGAGCTCCTAGAGATATTCTTGCTTTTTGACAGCTGACCTTTCCTTTTAGTTCTTTGATCTGTGGTCTCCTCTCTCAGGCTCATTTTTTCTGCATTTTACTTTCATGGATTTTTCAGCAACTTTGTTTCACCTAGGAGACTATTGTTTATTGCTGATGTTATAATTTTGTTTTCTCTAGTACATTTTTTTTTATGTTTTCTCCAGGGAAGGAAAAGATATAAGCATTGTTGTCAGGTCTGATTTCCTATGTATATTTTTCTTCTTACCACATATTTTTGTAATATGATTTGAAGCTATTTGAAAGATTGTATTTAACAAAAGATAATTAAAATATATAAAGAAATGGGAAGAGGAGAATGAATAAAAATAGAAACAGCAAGAAGTGAGTTTGGTACTTATAGAAATTTATACCTTGAACGGGGTCTCTTGGGAAGCTGAACAACGACTCATCAGAAGTAACTGTTATGGGGTTAGTTTTTCACAGTAACTAGGACTTGGTGAACAGAAAGGTGACTTGATTAGCCAGTTTCCAGAGATTATAAACATCCCTTGAGAATTGGAAAGTGGTAGTTCTCAATGTGGTCAGAACTTCATTCCACCAGGAACCCAGGCAGCTGGGCATCTCAGAGTCCTGGGAAGCTTTACTTCTAACTGAGAATATACAACCAGGTCTCCACATTGATATGTTTCCACATGCTTTGCTGGCCAATAAAATGCACAGCCTTAGCTGTGTCCATGGGCACCTTTTGTTACTCTCCTAGCTGTGCCATGATGAGAGCACCTTAGCCATCTGGCATAAAACACTCTCTTCTTTCCAATATGGGAGATGAATATGTGGGTCTTATCTCCCCATTATTCAAAAAAATCCAATCTTGTGATAAAAATGTAAGAGATAAATAACTGGTAATTCAGAGTCTGACTTTTCCTAAAATGAACAAACAAACAAATAAATAAGTATATTCACTTGGGGTTGCAGAGACAAGTCTCAAATTTGCAGATATTCTTTGCACCTTTTACAGTAGACACCTTGATGTCTTCTATTTTATCCTTGAATTACACTCTTGCATTTGTGACATATTTATGCTTTTATTTTAATTCTATGTTGATAGTTCTCTAACTGTATTCTTTGGGTAACATTCATCTCCACATTAGATTATGTGTTCGGTGAGGAAAGGACATATGCCAGACTTAAATATTCTGGATAAGACTGTGCCTATGTCAATACTGATAAAATGATCAACAAATAACCAGCATGTTATCTCACCAGTATATGAACCAATGATTATGTCACCTTTTGTGAGTATTATGGTGAAGTTATCTAGCTGCTTACCCTGGTGCCCCATGGCTTTTAACTTGACCTCTTATGAAAACAGCTAAATTTGGATGAGCAAAAGCTCCAGAGGACTGGAGGATGAAGAGAAAACAAGGGAAATCCTTATGATGAAACTCAGATTCATAGTATCCTCTTAATAAGGCATAATACAATGTAACCCTCAGCCAAAGAATTAAAGAACCCCGTGGTCAGGAAGTATTCATTCTAACTATAAGCCTTTAGTTATCCCTTAATTTTTAAAAATGTATTCATCTATAAAGCAGACTAACTCATTTAACCCTATTTCCTTTCATTAAAGACCAAATAAATTAAAGGCCAAATAAAACTTCCGAAGTAGGAAGTAATTCAGATATAACTGTTCACATAGTCATGTTCATTTAATAATAGCTCGCCGTTCATCGAATAGATTATCTTTACCCCATTTGTCTTGCTCCCTTTGTCAAATTTTGTTTGACCATAAAGGTGTGGGTTTATTTCTGGGCTCCTAATCTGTTGCATTGATCTACATGTATGTTTTTATGCTGGTACCATTCTGTTTTGATTACTATGACCTTGTAATATAGTTTGATATCAGGTAGAATGATTCATTTAACTCTGTTCTTTTTTTCTCAAGATTGCTGTGGCTATTTGGGGTTTTTTGTGGTTCCGTATAAATTTTTTGAATATTTGTTCAAGTCCTGTGAAATATGTCATTGGTATCTTGATGGATATTGTGCTGAATCTATAGATGGCTTTGGGTATTATGCACATTTTAATGATGTTAATTCTTCCTCTCCATGAACATGGTATATGCTTCCATTTATTTGTATCTTCTTCAATTTCTTTCTTCAGTGTCTTATAATTTTCTGAGGACAGGTCTTTTATATCACTGATTAAATTTATTCCCAAGTATTTTTTTTTGATGCAATTGTAAATGGGATTCTTTTCTTAGTTTCCCTTTCTGATAGTTCATTATTGGTGTATAAGACGCAAATGCTTTCTGGACACTTATTTTTTATCCTACTACTTTACTGAATTCATTGATCAGTTTTACTAGTTTTTTGGTAGAATACTTAGGGTTCTTTATATACAGTATCATGTCATCTGTAAATAATGACAGCTTTACTTTTTTTTCCAATTCAGATGACTTTGATTTCTTCTTCTTGTCTGATTGCTATGGCTAAGACTTCCAGTACTATGTTGAATAAGAGTGGTGACAATGGACATCTCTGTCTCCTTCCTAATCTTGAGGGAAACGCTTTTAGTTTTTGCCCAATGAGTATGATATTGGCTGTTGGTTTGTGATAAAAAGTCTTCATTATGTTGAGGTATGTTCCCTCTATTTTCACTTTGCTGACAGTTTTTATCATAAATTGGCACTGGATTTTATCAAATGCTTTTTTCTGCATCTTTTGATATGTTTATGTTGAAAGTCTATTTAATAAATGGTGTTGGGAAAATTGGACAGCTGTATGTAAAATATTGAAGCTAGACCACCTTCTTACACTATACAAAAGAATACACTCAAAATGGATTAAAGATGTAAATGTTAGACTCAAAACCATAAAAATACAAGAAGAAAACATGGGCAGTAAAATCTTACACATTTCTCATAGCAATTTCCTTGGGCAAGGGAAACAAAAGAAAAAGTAAACAAATGGTACTACCTCACAGTAAAAAGTTTTTGCACTACATAAGAAACCATCAGCAAAATAAAAAGACAACTCACTAAATGGGAGAACATATTCACCAATGATATATCTGATAAGGGGTTAATATCCAAAATTTGTAAAGAACTTATAAAACTCAAAACCAAAAAAAACCTAACCAAAACAAAGAATCCAATTTAAAAATTGGCAAAGGACCTGAATAGACACTTCTCCAAAGAGGACATACGGATGGCTAATAGACTTATGAAAAGATGCTCAATGTCACCATTCATCAAAGAAATGCAAATTAAAACCACAATGAGATATTACTTCACACATATCAGAATGGCTATCATCAATAAATCAACAAACAAGCTTTGGTGAGGATGCAGAGAAAAGGAAATCCTTGTGCACTGTTGGGAATCAGATTGGTGCAACCACTATGGAAAACAGTATGGAATTACCTCAAAAAATAAAAAAATGGAACTGCCTTATGACCCAGGATTCCATTTCTGGGATAAATCCAAAGAAACCTGAAACACTGATTTGAAAGAATATATGCACCCCTATGTTCATTGCAGCATTATTTACAATAGCCAAGATCTGGAAGCAGCTCAAGTGCCCATCAGTAGATAAGTGGATAAAAAAAGCTGTGTACACAATGGAATACCACTTGGTCATAAAAAAAGTAGGAAATCTTACCCTTTGTGACAGCATAGAAGGACCTGGAAATTATTACGCTAAGTGAAATATGCCAGTCAGAGAAAGGCAAATACCATGTGATTTCACTCATATGTGGAATCTAATGAACAAAATAAGCTAACAAAATAAAATAAAAACAGATTCATGGCTACAAAAAACAGACTGACAGCTGTCATGGGGAGGGGGTTGGGGGCTGGATGAAAAGGAGAAAGAATTAAGAAAACAAACAAACAAACAAAAAACCTCATTGACACAACAGCATGGTGATTACCAGAGGGAAAGGGGATTAGGGTGACGTAGAAGAGGATAAAGGGGAATAAATGGTGTTAGAAGGAGACTTGGCTTGGGGTAGTGAGCACACAATACAATATACAGATGATATACTATAGAATTACATACCTGAAACATATAATTTTATTAACCTATGTCACCCCAATATATTCAATAAAAATAGCTCACTGTTCAAATCTCAGTCTACTTTCAAGTATGTCTCAGTGTTTTCTGGACTTGGTAGCTTTATGATATATTATTTTTCCAGGTTCTAATCCACATCGTAAGCCTGAGTTACTTCTGAGCAAATGTCTTTTCTATTCTGTGCTTCAATAAATCCCACCACAGAACTGGGTTTACAGTAGAAACTGCCTGAAAGAAGAAATGAGTTCAAAACTTGAATTAAGTTTCCTCAGGTAAAAACAAGTTATTTTCCTCCCTAAAGAACCTTATTGAACTTGTGCCCACTCTTTTATAAAATCATTTTCTTTTTCAATTACAGTTTACATACAATATCATATTAGCTTCAGGTGTGCACCCAGTGATTAGACATTATATCACTTGCTAAGTGACCATCCCAATAAATCTTGTAACCCATCTGACACCATGCATAATTATTAGAATATTATTGAGTACATTGCCTAGGCTTTACTTTGCATCCTCATGGCCATTCTTAACACGTGCCCACTCTTAAGGCAAGTAAGCTTGGGCTGGGAAATAATTGGCCACACTGTACCATGAGGAACTAATCGCCTAAGCCCCAGGGGGACAGCAGTCTCGGGCAGCTGCGAAGTCATCATGTGCTCACTTCTTCTGTGGGGTGTGGAGAATATTCCCTGACTCACGTTGGAGATCAATTTTTGGCTCATCCCTTTCAATGCCACTCCTTAGGAGTAGAAGTATCACTTCTGGACCCTCCCTCGGCAGAATTGACCTCATCCTCTTTCACATTCCCCCCAAATTTTGTACATTCCTTGTTTTGGCCTTTTTGCAAAGTAAGGAAATGCAGAAGAAAGAGCGTATGGGCCTTGGACACCCAGGAATGTGGCTTCAGGTCCTTTCTCTGCTACTAATTAACTGTATAACTTAAGCTGTTTTCTAGGCTTCATCAGGAGACTAGGGGCAATAACAACTATCTCTTTGGCTTATTGGGTGAATTAAGCATACCACTGAATGTGAACGTCTCAGTGAATTGTCCGGTACCTGATAGGCACACGTTCAACGACAAGATGGCGTGTCTGCCACAGAGTGAGAAAGAGAGAAGCTGGGTCACAACCTCCCTCCATGCGGCCTAAAATGTATGAACAAAAATAGATGTCCTATTGTTGCATCGGCCATAAAGAAACACAGGAAATAGCATGGCTTCACACAACAATGTTTGAAAGTGTACGACGGAGAAAGAAAAGAAAGAAAACTGCAAAACTACCCGAGGCTTGGCAATGTTTCTAGTATTTTCACTCCTAAAGTAGATTAAACTCTGGAGATTATCAAGGAGGTCAATTATCATCATTATCATAGCTTTGAAAGTGTAAGTGAGTACAGTTACATAGGAGGAAAACTATAAAAATAGAAGAGAGGACATTAAGTTATTGTTATTTGCAGATGATATAATTGTATACTATTAGGACTTATGAGAGTCGTCTGAAAAACTGTTAGAAATAAAAAAGAGAATTCAGAAAATTCCCATGTTGCAAAAATTATAGCAGAATCATTACTTTTCTTATGTACCAACTATAAACAGAAAACTTAGTGAAGGAAAGAGCGCATTTCTAACACCAAGAAAAACGGATTTAAAAGAAACAAAAACTAGGAACAAGAAAAAGTCAGGGTTTATGTGGAGGAAACTTTAGAACTCTTCTGAGGATTATAAAAGAAGACAGAAAATAGTCATAACTTATTATTAGGTAGAATATTTTAATATCATAAAGATGTTATCTTCTAAAATTAATCTATGAAACTTATGCTATACAAATTGGAATGCCAATGAGAGGGTTTAGAGAAAGCTTTACAAAATATTTTTTGAGGAACACATATATAAAATTCTATGATGTTTTAATAATAAGTACAAATAGATTCAGTAGAATAAAATATATAGAATCTAGAAAATATTCATCCAGATATACATGAACATGTTTTAAATGATAAAAGTGACATTTTAATCAGTGGGAAAAGGTGGATTAATTTTAAAAAATAATGTTGTTAAAATTGAATTGACTTTGTGGAAAAAATAAACCTGGATGGTTACTTTAGTCCCAATGTGAATTTGAAGTCTATTAATTGTATAGATGTAAAAACTAAAACCTTAAAAAACATTATAAGAAAACAAGGATGGCAAACATGTCACTGAATTTATAAATGAAATATTGATAACAGTGGCTACTTACATATTAAAAACTAGATCATGACAAAAACATATACTATGAAAAAACCTATTGCAATAGGTACCTATTGCAAATATTTTATGCAGTTTATTTTGCTTTTTCATAAAATAGGTACCTATTGCAAACAGGTATCTTTAAAAATGTTTAATGAATATTCTAATCATAAATTTAGTAATAAGACAAACTGGAGGACTTCTGGTCAACATGGTGGCACAGGCAGACATGACTCACCTCTTTGCACAACCACATCAAAATTACAATTAAAGTGTAGAACAACCATTACTTAGAACCATCAGAAATCAAGTTGACTGGAAGTCTGACAACTACAAAATTAAAGAAACCACATCCATCGCGACTGGTAGGAGGGGCACAGACACAGAATGGGTTGGTCCCTCATCCACATGTGGTGGATAAAAATTTGGGAGGGAAATCTTGGAAGTGAGGAGTCCCAGCCCCATACCAGGCCTCCCAACCCAGGGTTCCAGTGCCAGGAAGATAAATCCCCACAACTTCTGGCTGCAAAAACCAGCGGGGATTGAGTCAATGGAAGAAATTTCTGGAGCCTCAAGAAGTTTCTCTTAAAGAACACACACACAGACTCACCTACTTAGACTCACTCCCTGTGAGCTCCAGCACCATGCTGGGGTAGCAGCTTGAAAGACACCAGTGGTATATAAGGAGAAGCTGAAGTGTCTGGCATCAAGGCAAGCAGAGGCCATTGTCCCTTTTCTAAACCCTCCCCCAAATTCTACACAGCTTTAAAAAGTGTGCTACATTGGTATCTGCTATTATTATGTGATTTTTAAAAACCTATTAATAAGTGATAAGAGCAAGGTGCAGATCAGGTGCATTGACTAATCCCTTTTATGTAGATAAACTATGTGTGTGCATTTTGTATTTGCATATTTAATTGGAAGAAGAATCCAGAAAATTTTGGTACTCTGTTTATATTTCTAAAGTTACTAGAGAATGAAGTAACTAATTCTTGAAAAATACATAGACTTTTTATGCAGCAGTCTTAGGTTCACAGCTAAATCGAGTACAAAGTGTAAAGATGCCCATCCACCCCGTTGCACTAATGCCCAATCGCCTTCCCACCATCAAGAGCCCACATCAGAATGATACATTGGTTACAGTTGGTGGACCAGCACTGACTCATCATTATCAACCGAAGTCCGTAGTTCATGTTAGGGTTCACCTTTTGCGTTGGACGTTTTATTGGTTTTATACAAATCAAATGACATGCATCCACAATTACAGTATCTTACAGAATAGTTTCATTGCGCTCCACTTATTTATCCCTTTCTCACCCCAAACCTCTGGCAATACCAGACCTTTTTCCTCTCTTCATAGTTTTATCTTTAAAAAAAAAAAGATTATTTAGTTATTTATTTATGTTTAGAGAGCAGGAGGGAGAGAAACATCAATGAGTGGTTACCTCTTGAGGCCCCTACTGGGGACTTGGCCTGCAACCCCGGTATGTCCCCTGACTGGGGAATTGAATCAGCAATGCTGCGGTTTGCAGGCCAGCGCTCAATCCACTGAGCTACACCAGCCAGGGCCATAGTTTTATCTTTTACATAATGTCTCATAGTTGGAATTATACAGTACGTATTCTCTTGAGATTGGTGTCTTTCATTTTAAATCTTTTACTCATTTTAAAATCAGGTAGCACATTTTATTATGTTTGAGTTTTAAGGGTCCTTTTGCATAATTTGGATAGCAGTCCTTTATCAGTAGATTTTTTGCAAACATTTCTCCTAGAGTGTAGCTTGTCTTCTGAATGTTTTGACACTATCTTTCACAGAATGGGAGTTTTTCATTTTAATGAAGTTCAAGTTATCAGTTCTTCTTTCATGGCTCAAGCTCTTGGTGCTGTATCTTAAAAGTCATCATCAAACCCAAGGTCACCTAGATTTTCTACCAAGTTATATTCTAGCAGTTTCAGAGGTGTTCATAGTTTAACACTTTATAATTAAATCTATGATCCATTTTCTGTTAAATTTTGTGAAGAGTGTAAAATCTGTGGCTAGATTCTTTTTTTTTCTATTTTCCTTCTTTCCTTTCCTTTTCTTTATTTTTATATCTGGGTGAATGGAGAAAGGCTATCTTTTTCTCCATTCAATTGGCTTTGTTCTTTTGTTGAAGGTCAGTTTACTTTATCTCTAAGTCTCCTTGTGTCTCTTTTGGAGCTCTCTATTTTGTTCCATTGATCTATGTTTCTATTCTTTCACCAATACCACACTGTTCTTACCCGTAGTAGCTTTAAGAGTATATCTTAAAGTTGGGTAGTGTCAGTCCTCTGATTTTGTCCTTCTCCTTCAATATTGTGTTGACTACTGTATTACTTCACTAGGGCTGGTCATAACAAAAATCCATAGACTGGGTGGTTTTGAAAATAGAAGTTTATTATCTTATAGTTCTTCATGCTGGAAGTTCAAGATCAAGGTGCCAGCAGCAGGGTAGGATTCCCCTGAGACCTCTATCCATGACATACAAATAACTATCCTTTTTTTTCATCTCTTCATATGGTCTGTCATTTGTGCTTTATATTCCTCTGTATACCCTAATTTCCTTTCATAATGGTGCCGATCAGATTGGATTAGGACAAACTCTAAAGACTTTATTTTAACTCAATTATCTTTTCAAAGTTCCTTAGAAGAATATCTGGACTCACTAAGAAGAAAGATCAAGAAATGAAACAGTAAAAATGCCACCATGTGTAAGCCAGAGAGAGACTTCAGAAGAAGCCAATTGTGCCTTCACCTTGATGTTGGCCTTCTAGCCTCCAGAAAGTAAAAAATATAACCTTCTGTTGTTTAAGCCACCATATTTTGTTATGCAAGCCCTAGCAAGCTAGTATACCTTATATGCTATAACCTTACTCTAATTGCTTGCTAGTTCCAGAAGTGGTTTTTGTTGTTGTTTTGAATGTTTTCTGACTTATAAAAAATTCAAAAACTGAATGTATATAATTTAAACTAAATGATAATAAACATCATTTTTCTTCCCTGAATTATGATGTGTGTCTCCTTCATATATGTATACATATGTTGATGGTAGTATATAGTTAGATCCCAGGACAGTTCATGGAATGACACTTGGTATGCACCTAATAATAAATCAGAGTTCAAATGGACTGCGTACTCCCAGTTTTCTAAGAAATTTTGGGGGAATTGACTCTCAGAGGGATAAGAAGGACTTGCTGAGATCTGTAGAGAGAGAGCTATCACAGGGAAGGCCCATCTTTTGCCAACTGATCCTGGAGATGAAGTCCTCCCATGAGCTCCATTCCACAGATGGAAGGGCCAGGTTTTAGAGAGCATAGTAAATGCAGATTCTACCTGATGGCCTGTTCAAGTCAACCGTTCTAACCCTCTGTTACTGCAGACTTCTGGTGTGTTCTTGGCCAAGGAGACATGAGCAGAGGGTATACACACACATACACGTCTGGCACATATAGAGAGAAGGTTAAACTCTCTGTACGTATTTTTTCTTATTGTGTAAATTACTTCTATTAGAGCTACATTGTATGTATCCCTGTGCTCAAGGCTAATGGTGAATTGGAAAGTAGCCCAGGATTTGACACATAGTTGGCAGTTGGCCCTCAAAATTATGAATCCATGTGCCATTGAATCACCTAATGCAGGAGCAATGCACATTAGGTTTGGACTTCTTTTTTTAAAGCTTGACTTTTTGAAGATATCTATCTACCTTTGTTGCCTCCAGGACTGAACAAAGAATCCTGTTTTATCGGCTGATGAAGCATACATCCCATAGTTTGTCACAGATGACTAAAATAAATGTCTGCCTTAATAAAAAGAGAAATTATTTATATGACTAAAAATAATCTAGAAGTTACAAAATTATTTCCTGGTGAAGAAAGACCTTATGAATTATTGTCAGTTTGAAGTGTCTTTACTGTATCACCCCTTCCATGATTTTTTGAGGGAGCAAGAGATTTTCTTTTTTTTTTTTAATGGCAGATTTAATGGCATTCTTTTTCTGCTAGACTGACCAATGAAGTTTTCTGAAATATAATTTCCTGGATTTTGAAGTTAAAGCAAATTAAGAAGGAATTATGATTGGGACTTTTCTGGGTTAAGCAAATTGTAGCCCATACTTCTAGATTTCTGAAAATAAAACCATTCACTCTCTTGCATCAAACATCTAACTCTACGTGTCTGTGTAAAAGGCCAAGCCCAACTGAACCATAAAGACTTCAAGACCTTTTCTCCACAATTCATCCTCTTGTTCATCAATGCAAAGTAAATATGTACTTAAAATCTCTTGTCATAGAAACTGACTGCCTATGAGGCACAGGGACCTGTATTAGGTATTTCAAGAGATGTAGAGGAAATTAAGATAAGAAACATCACCCCAAGAAGCTTTCACTATGGTTGGAGGGTTGTTTCAACTAAATTTTTTCTAATAGCAGGTACCCGGCAAGATCCTACTCCCTAGGGCCTTGTGAGATTCTCTGGTAGGACACTGTGAGAAAATATTGAATTTCTATTGATATTGACTTTTACCCAATTTCTAACATTTATATTTTTGTGTTTATTATATTATATATGTGTTCTCTTAAAACACTAGCAAATGTTGGGAATTTTTAATAAGCACGAATGAGGCTTACAGCCTTCTTTTGGCAGGACTGCTGTATTGATAGAGGCACAGGTATTCGTGCATTAATTCTAGTACCCTTCAGATAGATTCACTAATGAGAGCTGGAAAGAACACAGAAGCGAGGCACTTCAATCAAACTGCCAGCTTCCTTTGACATTTGGTTCCAGTTATCTTGGTGATTAACACAATGACTACGAATATGTGACACTAGTTTTCATTTAGATGGTGGTCAGACTGAAGTAAGATACAGACACAGAAAAGTTGTACTTCAGGAATAGGCTCCATGGTGTCCGCTCCCGGCATCCTTTGCTTGTTTCGGTGCTCATTTCCTTTCTCCTACTACAGACCAGCTGAACAAAGCACGATTTGGAAAGGTAGTCCAGAGCTTAATGTTAAGACAGAGAAAAGAAAGACTCATAATCGTCTAAGCACTGGTTATACAATGTAGGAATTATTTGCATTAATTGCTTCCTTCTCTCTTCCGTCTTTAAGATGCATTCTGGCCATTAGGAGGTAGAGATGTAACTGAAAACATGCCCTCTTGCTCCCCATTAGTAGCCGTATATTATTTCTGGCTGGGTAACAAAAGTTAGTGACTTAAAATAACAGCTGTTTATTAAGTTTATGGTTCTGTAGGTTGACAGTTGGAGTTGAGCTCAGCTGAGTGGTTCTTCTGGTACGGGCAGGGCGCATTTGACCTTGCTGGGCTTGCTAGTGCAACATGTGTGATCCACTGGTGTGTGATGCCCTCGGCTGAGATGTTGGGATGAGTGGCTCCTGTGTCCATGGGGTCTATTATCCTTCAGCGGGTCGGTCCGCCCTTATTCACAGAGTGGTCACAGGGTTCCAGCTGGAAGGGAGAGAGTAAACCACAGTAAGCAAGAGTGTTTCAAGTTTCATCGTATTGGCCATGAAAAGCCACATGTCATGTGCAGAGTAAGTGGTCAGGTAGGGAGGCACTCTTCTAAAAGGCATAGAAATGGAAGGCATGACAAATTAGAGTCATTATGATAATCAACGGATGATGGAAGCTTTTATGCATAAATTTAGAGCGAGAAGATGGAAAAAGACACTATGACTTGGTGTCTGAGTATATCAATGGCAACTAAAGATGTCGCCTACTCAAAAAGAAAACCCAGTTTAAAGAAGAATCACAGGAGCGTTATAGGGAAATTAGAAGTAAATACTTCTGATTTCACACGTGAAAATTCGGCAAGTCAGATTTTTTTCACACTGAAATCTCAATTAGCAATTTTAAAATTCCGATTCTGGATTTTAGCAAAAAGCAAATGATAAGATAATGTTAATATTAGATACTTCGTTTTTAATAAAATTTAAAATTGCCACTTTAAAAACATGTTCATTATTATTTACTAAACTGGTACAGAAAATATTATTAGGTTTTATTTTGATGGCAATTCTGAATCATGATATTATTATTATTATCATTCTTGTTTTCATAAGAGGAAACTGAGGTTCAGAGAAATCAAGTGATTAGTCTGCAAATTATTTAGCTAATAAGAACTCAGCCACTGTTGTTTTGACTTTTTGAGTATTTTTAAATTGAAATAATATTTTTATCCTGCAAATACATACAAAATAACTTGTTCCGAAATAACTTGTTTGGAATTTACAGTTAACAGTGTCTATATTGTAATTTAGTATCAGTAATCAAGTGCGCTGATAAGGCCAGGTTCACTGGCTGCCTTGTCTCTTAAGCTAAGGGGATAAGCTGGTCTGCAGGTACAAAGGAATCCATAGCTCCCTGGGATGAGTTTACTCTGCTAGGAGAAAAATAGCCCCTAAAGGTCAAAAGTCAACAAGCTTTATCATTCTTCTTCGTGGGTTATTTTGTTGTTCTTGACAGGCCAGCAGTGTCCTGGGCTAGCAGTCTTCTGGATTTGTCTTACCTCTGGAATGAATGCCAAAGGGCTTCGTGGCTTTGTGGCCTCCAGAGTGCACCAATGATACCCAGTGGTACGCTCAGAGGCATACCTTCCATGGCAAGGATATCCTTCCGCGGCAGCAATCACCACGGCCAAAACCCATCTCAGGAAGCACTGGGGCATTGAGGAAGCCACATTTAAATCAGTGAGGCAGTTTCAAGACCATTTGGACATAGTCCATAGTCAGATGGCCAGGTAATGGGATCTTCTTTAAGCTTTTCAAAGGTCTTCTCAAGAAACGCAGGAAGTGTGAGTCTACACCTCTGCCCACTGTAAGGAGATCCTGTACTTCTATTTGTACATTCCCATTCAGGTATTATGGGCTCTGCCTCAAATTTATGTTGAAGTCTGAATTTCCACGGCGAGATGGGACCTTTGGGAGGTAATTAGGTTTAGTCAAGGTCATGAAGGTGTGGCCCTCATGACTGGATTATAAAAAGAGACACAAGACAGTTCTCTCTCTCTTCCTCTGTCTCTCTCTCTTTCTCTCTTTCTCACCCATTCTGCCACCCCCACTCCCAACCATGTGAGGACACCAGGTGAAGTTGGCCTGGCTATCCGCAAGCCAGGAAGACACATCTCACTAGAACGTGACCTGTTGGCACCTTGATCTCAGACTTCCGGATTCCCTACTGTGAAAAATAAATTTCTTGTTTAAGCACTGCCCCCTCCAAAAAAGAATAATCAGCTGTGGACGGTTTTGTCCTCAATTTTCAACAAAGTGTAATTCACTCATTTTCTTGTCAATTGTAGAGCTGTTTTTTTTTTCTTTTCTCTCTTACCCTCTTTTTTAAAATGTGAGATGTTTTGACTGATAATGGAACTTATAATGCAATTTTCTTATCATATGACAATAAAAGCTGCAATTTCCTTCCACATTAGACAGACAAAATAATAATTTCCCTTCTATATATATGTTTAATTATATGTTAATTATGTCAGAGAAGCCACTGCGCTTTGACCCTTAATTCAGTGCCCCTTTCATTATTATCTAGTTGTCTTGTATTTAATATTTATTCAACAAAAACTTAATTTGTCTTCCAATAACCTGTATATTGACAACCAGCTTTGAGGCTGATCCATGCCTTCTGCAACATACTTTCTGAGCAAGGCTCAATTTCCCCCTTCTGGCTTTTTAAATATTTTCTTCATGTATAGCTTATATAGCAAATACTTATCATTCCATTTTATTGTTAATTCTATGCGTGTTTTTCTGCTTCATTTATCTTCATGGCAGTGCCAGGAATAGTGCCATAGCAGGCATTAGATGGATATTTGTTGAATTGTTATCTACCCTCCACAATTACACAACAATGGCGATTAAACTCAGATTGGCCCATAACACTACCATTAATCATCAGAGCCCAATGTAAGAATCTCCCAAATACAAGCCCGATCAAGGTAGGAAAATGGAATAACAGAATTACTTTCCATGGTAAATATTAGGCATGTGGTCTCATCCCCCCAAATTATTGCTATTTTCACGGGTTAACTTTAAATTAATAAAGATTTATCCACAAATAATCCACCTGTGATGATTATAGTTCAATGAGCTTTATTATTTGGAAAGGTTACCACATGAAAATGGATTATTTGACATTTCTCAGGAACTAAATCAGCCTACTGAATATGTCTTGCAAGCAGTCCCTCAAATGTAGAGTAATAGAAACTGAAGTGGAGATAAAATGCCAAATATATGTTAATAAGACAACATCATTCATTTTAAATGAGGATCTCCAACTTTAACCACACACGAGGTATAGAAAGTGAGGTGAAAAAGAAAAGTGATGATTGGGAAGAAAAAAGGGTAGAAAGAAACCAGGACTGTGAAAAGCCATAAAATTAAAAACAAGAAGAGAATTTGGAGAGCTACTAGTTCATCTCTACATTATACAGTAGTCCCCCCATATTCAAGGGGATGTGTTCCAGGACCGACAGTGGATGCCTGAAACCTCAGATAGTATCAAACTTCATATCTATGATGTTTTTTCCTACACATACATATCCATGATAAAGTTTAATTTGTAAGTTGGGCACACTAAGAGATTGAACACATAATAGTGAAATAGAACAATTGTAACAATGTACCGTAATAAAAGTTATGTGAATGGCTTTGGGCAAATATTAAGGAAATTAAGGGTTAGATGGAGACAACCACTGTGATACCATGACAGGAGATCTGATAACCAAGATGGCTGCTAGGCGATTGATGGGCAAGTGGCATCGACACGGTGGATATGCCAGACAAAGGAATGACCCAGGTCCTTGGTTCAATGGCACGGGCTACCACAAGATTTCATCACGCTATTCAGAATGCTGTGCAATTAAAAACTTATGAATTGTTTATTTCTGGAATTTTCCACATAATATTTTTGAACCATGATTCACTGTTGGTAGCTGAAGCAGTAGTAAGTAAAGCTACAGATAAGGGGAGACTTCTGTATGCATATTAGAAATGGTCAGTCCTCCTTCAGCTCCCACCCTCCCAATCCCAAGCCTGGGGGGTCCATCAGGGTGTATTGAACATCCCTGAGTTCAGAATTCAAGTCTCCATCCATGAAAGCAAGAAAAACAAGCAAAAGGCTGTTCTGAAAATTAAAAGGTGGTCCAGATGACTTGTAGGAGGGACGGTTGAACACTGATAACACTGGCAACGGGCTAAGACAGGCTTCGCCTGGGTTGGTGCTGGCTGGATCTTCTAGCCTAGGAGCTGCAATAGAGAACTGTGTCCATTTTGGCAGTACAGTTTTTCCTGGGTGGCTCCATCTAACCCAGAGACAGGGTGCTGATGGGCTTAGACACTATTCCCTTACAGATGCAAGATCAAACCTAGCTTCCTTTCTTCCAAGCTCCCACTTTAAGGTTCGATCACTTCTACTTTTAAGACCTTGACCTTATAATAGACAATACCATTTTCTTTATCAGTAAAGAAAAAAAATGCAAAGAAAGTTATCCTTTAAGGGACTTAATATTCATCACATAAAAAACCTGAAGGAGAAAGATTGGTTGGAAGCTTACTTGGCATCTTATTTTCTCATGTGTAACACACAAAAAGCAAATTATTCCCCATTCTCTCTCTCATGGAACTCAGTTGCTTTGAAGAGTTTTTTTTTGACTAATTAAAAGTCAAAGACTATTTAAAATTTTTAAATTTATTTAATTGGGGTAACCTTGGCTAATAACATTATATAACTTTCAGGTGTATAGTTCTGTAATACATCATCTGTACATTGCATTGTGTGTTCACCACCCAAAGGCTAGTCTTCTTCTGTCACCATATATCTGACCCCCTTTATCATCTTCATCTCCTCCAACTCCCTTCCCCCTGTAACAACAGTACTGTTCTCTGTGAATTTATTTGTTTATTTGTTTGTTGCTTTCTGTTTTATATCCCACATTCGAGTGAAGTCATATGATTCTTGTTCTGTTCCATCTGATTTATTTCACTTAGGGTAGTCTCAAGATCCATTCATGTTGTCACAAATGGTACTACTTCATCATTTTTTATGCCTGAGTAGTATTCCTCTGTATTTATGTACCACATCTTCTTTATCCATTCAGCTGTTGAAGGACACTTAGCTTGTTTTCACATCTCGGCTATTGTGAATAATGTTGCAATGAACATAAGGGTACGTATATCTTTAAAAATAAATGCTTTAAAGAAATTTAGATACCTAGAAGAGGGATTGCTGGGTCATATGGTAGCTCTATTCTTAATTTTTTGAGGACCCTCCGTACTGTTTTCCATAGAGGATGTACCAATTTACATTCCCACCAGCAGTGTACCAGGGCTCCCTTTTCTCCACATCCCCTCCCACACTTGCTGTTGCTTCTCTTATTTATAATAGTCATTCGAACAGCTGTGAGGTGGTCTCTCATTGTGGTTTTGATTTCTACTTCCCTTATAGCTAGTGAGGGTAAGGTACAGCACACACAAAGAAAAATGCACAAAGCGGAAACCCAGGGATTCATGAATTATTATATTTCCACACCCATGTCTCATGACCCAAGTTAAGACACAGAAGCTTGGCTGTACCCCAGAAGCCCTCTTAGTGCCCTTTATAATCACAATTTTGTCATTTACATTGCCTCTTTTAGGATTGGCAAATGCCCCAGAAGAAAGTTAAGTCCCACAATCCAAACTATGTAATTCTTCACAATCATGTGAAAGTGTTCAGATGTTTTCAGCCCAGGTTCAAGTTGTCTGCAATGGGAAAGTCATTTCAAATGGTCTATCTAATACTCTGTTATTTAAATGAAACCCATACAAGTCTCTGCTTCTTGGTATTTATTCCTTTTGTGTCTCACTGGGATCTTTCTCAAAGATGATCAAGGTGCCTGTCACCTGTATACCTGTTGTGCTCAGCCAGTATCAATAACACACATTTTAATCTATGACAGGGCTGTCAGTCACCTGGAGAAGAGAAAATTGATGTCCAAAGAGATGTGGTAAAGTCTCTGTTTTCAAAGAAACTCTTATTTTCTGATTACCAGGGACCTCCTGACACTGTAAAAAATCAATCAGAATTTGAAAAGTAAGATTAAAATAGCCGAAATAGTTTCAATGATATTTTATTTCTAGCCCAACTTCAGATCCATGGAAAAGTGAATACTACTAAGAAATTTTTCATTGTAATTTTTAGGGGAAGAGATATGGATATGAGAAGGTATAAATAGTGCTTTACAATTTCAGAATACACAGAATTTTCTTTGTCCATTTTGGCATCAGGTATCTTGGGGACTGTGCGGTTCCACTTGATCTAGAGAAAAGAAAGAAAAGAAAGAAGAGAAAGATTGCAAAATCAAGAACAAAAGAAAGAAAATAGAGAGAACAGGATGCCCACAGTAATCCTATAGTTAAAAAGATTAATTGCGAAGCACATGCTGGCAGGAAAACAAGGTAACTCTAACCTGAGTTTAACTTAGTGTCTACTAGAGGGGAGATGATGTAACTACAGTATGATTCAGGATGTGATGAATGTCATAAGAGGTACATACATGATGTTTTTGGAACACAATTGAGGGAGAATGAATATTTTGTCTATGGGGTAATATTATGGGTGATAAGAGAGGGACAGGAGATCATGTATAGAATTTAGGGTGAGTTTTACAATGTAGATTTGTAAGTTAGGACAGGGACCTCTGTGAAGATGAATTCTACCACAAATATATTCATTTAATCATTGCTGCAACAAATATTTACTGAACATCTACTATGCCAAATACTTTTCTAGTTATTTTGGGAGAATATCGTAGACAAAAAAGCCCATTTCCATGCAACTAACATCGCAGTAGGAAAAACAGACAATAAATAAGATTTGTAAAACTAAAATGTAATATATTAGATGTTGTGAAGTGCTAAAGAGAAGAAAGGATCAAGCTCGGATGGGGGATAGGGTGTTGGCGGTGGGTGATGAGGGTGCATCGCTGACTGTATCACACAGACCCTCTCATGTCAGGTGATCATAACATGCACCTTTCAGCTGTTGATTCTCATGCCAGTGCAGACACCTTGTCCTGATCACAACCCCTGCTTCAACTAGAGTTTTTACTTTATTGTCGAGAACACCCCTAGGTATGGTATGAGTTAACAGAAACTACTTTGAAACGTAGTCAAATGTTCTCTGAATGACTGTAATCTACTAAAATGCGGACCCCCATGTGCACCTGTGGAACTCTTTTACCTCAGAGCCGCAGACTACTAAAGATGGAAGGAATGTTACGCATGACCTGGTTGAACTTTCTCATTTCAAAGTAGTTTGTGGGGGTAAGCAGTTTGCTTAATGGTACACAGAGTGTTGATGGCGGACCTGATACTGGAGTCTAGATTGCCTCCCTCCTAATCCCCTTCTGCTTCCATTAAATCAACTTTTCACTTTGTCTAAGGCAGACTACAAACCTCGGAGAGAGGGGGCATGACCTTGAGGAAATAGGACTGGGTGGCGCATCAGGAGAGAGCATATGATAAGAAGCACAATTCCAGAATTTCTACTTTAATTGTCTTATTTTGTCTTTGTAACAACCACTTACACAAGGCTTTATGATTCTGTACCTTCTGGGTTTTTTTTTTTTTTCAAAAATGAAGATGTAACATGTTAATTGAAAACGTAACACATTAATCAGGTCCCTCTGGGCATCCTCAGTTCCACATCCCTGCTTTTCCAGAAAAATAACTACTGCTTTGAGCCTGATTTTTTTTAGCCCCTGAATGGTTTTACATTAGTACACTTTATAAGTATACTTTAAAACATCAAATAATATTATATTTCAATTTTCAAAATTTATAAAAATCTTACTCTAAATATAGAATTCTGCAATAAAATTTTTCCTCTCTCAAAATTGTTTTTGACATTTATCCAAATCCATGCATGAATTTTATTTTATTTTATTTTATTTTTAAGTAGACCTTTATTTCTTAGAGCAGTTTAGATTCACAGAAAAATGAGCAAAAAGTACAGAGGGTTCCTATATACTCCCTGACCCACACACGCACAGCCTCTCACTGTCAACGTGCTATGACAGAGTGGTGCATTTGTTATAACTGGTTGATGAACTGATATTGGTATATTATTTTTAACTGAAGCCCATAGTTTACATTAGATTTACTCTTTTGACAAACTCAAAATGTCACGTATTCACCATTATGGTATCATACAGAATAGTTTTACTGCCATAAAAATATTCTTTGCTGGATCTGTTCATCCCTCTGCCCCTCCCCCCCCGCTCCACCACCCCAAACTCATGGCAACTACTCATCTTTTTTTGCTCTCTCTATAGTTTTTCCTTTTCCAGAATATCATATAGTTGGAATTATACAGTATGTACACTTTTCATATTGGCTTCTTTCACTTAGATTCCTCCATGTCTTCTTATTCCTCATTTCTTTTTAGCACTGATTAATATTCCATTGTCTGGATGTACTATATGTTATTTATCTATGTGCTTACTGATGGACATCTTGGCCTTCCAAGTTTTGGCAATTATGAATAAAGCTGCTATACACATCCTGTGCAGATTTTCATCTAGACATAAGTTTTCAACATATTTGGGTAAATACCAAGGAGTGTAATTGCTGGGTTGTATGATAAGAATATGTTTTGTTTCATAAGAAACTGCCAATGTGTTTTCCAAAGTGGCTGCACCATATTTCATTTATTTTAATCATGACGTAGCATTCTGTTATTTAAATATTACAAAATGTATTTATCCTTACATTGATGTGGTCTCTAGTAGGCACATCATGAGGTTTCCTAAGTTATGGACCTAGACGTGGAATTTCTGGATTATAAGCAATGTACATCTTTAACTTTATTATATATTTTTGAAGTGATCTCCAAAGACACTGAGTTAATTTACACCTCCTCTGTCAATATATGCTGGGCCAGCTCTTGGTATTTTCAGACCTAATTTTTTAATTCAACCTGAGTGCTGTGAACTGGAAATTCAATATTCTTCCAACTTGTGTTTATCTGATTATGAAGGTTTGACTATTTTTTATGTGTATTGGCCACTTGGTTTTTGTCCTCTGTGAATTGCATTTTCATACTCTTTGGCTATGTTAAAACCGAGATTGTTTATATTTGTCCTATTGGTATATAGGAATTCTTTATGTATTCTGGGTAATAACAATAATAGGGAACCTCTATTGAGTTTTGTTTCTGGTATTCCTGAGTATTGTAAATATATTAATGCAACAATTGTCTCAATAACCTTTGAGGTAGGTAATATCTTCACATACAGATAAGAAAATTCAGGTATTGAAGAATTAAGTTACTTGCTTAAGATCACACAGCCCTCCATTGTAAATGCGTAATTTTTAATCAGGTTACCTTGCTCCTTCTAGTATAAACTTCAGAACGGGTTATACTAGAATAAAACTTTGCCTTCTATGCGAATAACATTGGAAACTTTTCCATTTCACTAGCTCACTGGTGTTCCATACTTAGGAATATGAGGTTTATCGTTGATCAGTTTTAATAACTGCCTTCTTGTATCCATGTTTACTCCTTGTATCCGTGCCATTTGCGACGTGACTTGCCGCTCCAACCATCAGGAGGCAAAGCTCCCTTTCCTCATATCCTAAACCTGCTCTTGTGCTGTAACTTACACTGAGCAAAAGCATGGCATCGAGGTGACGAGTGCCAATTCCAAACCTAGGCTTCTCTCTCTTGGGACCCTTGTACTCGCCATATGAACATTTCTAGGTTAGCCTGCTGGACAAGGACACGCCGGTGAGCACTCATGGGACCAATAGCCAGCCAGTCACCAGACACGTGAATGAGGCCATTCGAGGCCAACTGACCAACTCAGTTTGGCCCAGACCAAAAGAACGACCAGCCGACCCACTTCTTTATGAGCTAAGCATGTCCCTGTTGCTTGAAGTCACCGTGTTGGGAGTGGCTTATGACACAGAAACAGCTACATGAGACAGTATTTAAACTATCATCTTTTGAGCAAGGGTAGTTAAAAACACTTTCACTGAAGAGTAGCCCAGGTAAGTCACATTTTCAATGAAACATAGAGCTTTGTTCTTGTATAACTCCAGGTGGATGTGCTGCACTGAGTTCTCATCCTTTTCTGCTCAAGGAGAACCTCAGTCTCCATCTCAGGGTCTTCCTGGTCAAATTCTCAAAGCCAAACATGTCTCGATAATGCTTGAAAGTACTAATATAATTTTAATTATATTAATGCATATTAGGAACAGTTAAACACTAGCAAATGTTATCATTTTGAGCTAACTTTTTCATTTTAAAATAAGTAACTTTTTCATATTTTAGAAATATTACAGGTTCATTAAGGAGGAAAATACAAAAAAATATGAAAATGAAATTTTTAGAGTCTATAATTCCATCAACACAGAAATAATTTTTTGACATTTAAGCTGACTTAGAGTTTCTGAAATGGTTTTCCAAATTCAGACAGGTCCATCTGGCCTCCTGCAGATGGAAATATACTCTATATGTAAATGAGAAAACTTCTGAGTATGGCCTGAGAATACAGATGTGTGTTACATACACACACACATACACACACACAATTATCTCATCACAGGGGTTTCTTGCAGATATATATATATATATATATATATATATATATATATATACACATATTGCATAGATATATATCTGCAAAAAACATTTATTTTTGTACAAGCAAATCAGAATGGAAGGCAGCAAGAATAAAAAAAAGTTATATTATCTTCTGATTGTCTGTGATTTCAGTGCCAAATATAATATTCTAAGTTCTTAGAGTAATCAAAATGTTTGGAATTTTTGTCACAAGCTGATCTACAATTTCTAGAATAACATCAAAACCAGTGTTAATTTTTGAGTACTCATATATGCTGTGCTGAAGTTTTTGTTTGTTATTTTTCCCTCTAAATAACACTCCGAGGTAGGTAATATTATTAACTTGATCTTAAAGATAAGAAAGAAGAATTTAGGGAGATTGAAACACCTGTGAGTTAAGATTGGCGCTGGGATTTTATCCATCGCCAGGGTTATCCTGGCAACTGTGGCAGCTGCTTTGCTATGGAGCTTCCAAGGTCCTGAGATTCTGGAAGGGTGTTATTGTTGAACTCTGTGGGATCCTAGTACAGATTTCTATCTATCTATCTGTCTATCTATCTATCTATCTATCTATCATCTATCTATCATCTATCTATCTATCTATCTATCCATCTATCTATCTATATCATGCGATAGTGGAAATAAAACTGGATATGTAGTCACATGAACCTGGACTTACTTATTAATTCCTAGCAGTGCAATGAGATATGGGCATGCACATTTGTTAACTTTCATAAATTAGACCAAACATACAGATGCACCTTTCAGAATCTCATAAGTTGATTTTCAGGCACTACTCTGTAAATCAGAAGTCACAAACCAGTTGACCGGAACTTGAAAAATTGCATGGTTTTATCATTTAACATTGATACATATGATGTTAAACAATAAGAATGAAAAGGAAGGAAGGAGGGAAGGAGGTAGGAAAAAAGGAAACAGAACAGAAACTGAATTACTTGAACACACAAGAAAACTTGATTTCATTTAAATGTTTATATATATATCTGCTTTCCCTGAAAAGCAGAATATCAAGCAATAGAAGCGTGGCTATGAAACTTTATTTGGAAAATTTGACATTAGCAAGTGTTGTGCCAGCCAGTTCTTAAATAAGTCCTGCACAATGGGGCTAGTCCCCTCGGACACTACTTTTGGGGATCTCGAGACCTCTATGCTGGGAGGAAGCTCAAGTCATATGGAAGAGTGACATAAAAGAGAATCTAGGGACCAGAATGAGGTCTCAGACATACATAACCCCAATTCAGTATTCCCAGCCAGGCCCCATCTATTTAAGGCACCACAGAAGAAGTCCTAGACACCATGCAATAGAGGTGAGATGTTCCCTAATGCACTCTTCCGGTATTATTAACCCACAGAATTGTAAGCAAATAAGCCACTAGGTTTTGGTGTGGTTTCTTAGTTGCACCCCCAACCCCACCCACCCCAAGTGCACTTGAAAGATTTTCTTTTCCATTTTCTGAACTTGTTCAGTCTTGTGTCCTTTTCTAGCTCATTCAACCTCATGTCCTATTTTGCTCATGCTACAAACAAGGTCTGTCCAGAAGGTATCCAGACATGTAATATGAAAAACAGAGGCATTTATTGAAGAAGATACAAGATACAAGAAACATTGTACATAGGACAACGATACCCCAGTCCCCTTCAAAGTAGGCACCTTGGTACCTCACACAGTTCTCCCAGTTGCCATCAGCTTCCCCATTGTATTTTCCTGAATCTCATTGATGTTCTGAAGTCTCTTCCCTTTCAAATGTGATTTTAGTTCCGGGAAAAGCCAAAAGTTGCAGGGCACCAAATCTGGGCTGTAAGGGGGCTGAGTCACCTGGGAGATTTGATGTTTTACCAAAAAACTCTGTATGAGATGTGATGCATGAGCAGGTGCATAGTTGTGATGAAGTTGCCAATCACCAGTTGCCCATAGCTGCGGCCTTCTGAATCATCCCAGTAGTTTCTGCGGAGGAATGTTCCAGCTTAACACAAAATTCGGTGCAGATTCGTTGCTCTAATCACTCAGTCATTTTTAATGCAATGGCCACACAGTACACATGCTCACTCAATGCTGTCTACTGCCCCCACTGACTAGCACAGTGAAGTTGTCATTGTTCGTGCATGCACTTTGTAGTCCACTCTCCTTAGCTGCCAGGTTACATCAAAGTTGTGCATCAAAGTTTTGTTATATTAACAACGGCTGGACTTTTTCCATACAGACCTTGTACATATGTCTCTGAGAATTTTTTGTAACTTCCATTTGGTAGCTGTTGTAGGCGTTTCTCCTGTCTGGCACTCAATTCTTTGGTCAGCTCATGTTCAACAGAACCAAGAACATCTCAGAGAAGCTAAACTCTGGTTTTCTGAAACCTGACCTCTGCTATTCCATGTTTCCTTGGTTGCCTACATCGAGACTGATGTGGGGACAGACTATAAGGCAATATCTTTCCAGCATCCCCAAAGCAATTTGGTTCAAAAGTTTCCTTTCCAAGATATCCACTTTAACTTTCCTGAAGTGCCTTTTAATTTCGAGGGTAAGGTCTGAAGAATACCATTTAATGACACAACATATGAGAAAATATTAGGAAAACTATTGTTTCCCAAATTAAAATGTTAAGAAAATACATTCATATATTTTTAAAAATCTAATTGAGGCTGATAATCTAAATTATTGTACTGGTTATACCGAGATGTGTGTTCTACAGTATCCTGCACTTGACTGTTGGCTGGTCTTCGGCTGCCTTGATGAATAACTTAGAAGCCAGGCAGTTGAATCCATTATCTCACTTTGATTCTAAGATTCAGATTTTAATTAATTCCATGGATAAAATCAGTTTAGACATACACGGATTTTTATGCTGCTATATTAAATGTAACACTATAGATTAGATATTGAACATGATTCCTATATTGTGAAGATTGAAATGTAACCATACCTTTTCTAATCTTTGGATTCATGGTCTAAAAGCACACTAAAAAGAGAAAACTTTGAAAAGAAATAGAAGAGGAGTCATTTTTTTTTCCAAGAAACTCTGAGAGTCTTAGAAACCATATATATATATATATATATATATGTATATATATTTAATTAGCCTTTTGGATGGAGATATAGTAGTATCTCACTGTGGTTTTAATAAGAAACTTGAGCATATTTTTATAGGTTTACTGACCATTTGAATGTCTTTCTTTGTAAAGTTTCTATTTAAATCTTTTGCTCATTTTTTCTATTTAACTTTTATTTGAACTGAATTACAAAATTCTTTATATATAAGAATTAAGAGCCTTTTAGCAGATAGATGTACTCAAATATTTTCTCTCCATCTGCAGCTTACTTTTTTCTCTCTTAATGGTAACTATTGATGAAATTGAACTATATTAATCTTAGTAAAATCTAATATATCAATTTTTATAGCTTCTTAAAAAATATTTTACGCATTCCAAATATACAAAGACATTCTTCTATGCTTTCTCTTAAAATTTTTATTTCTTAAGCTTTTACATTTAGATCTGCAATTTGTCTGGAAGAGCTTTTGCTTATGGTATGAAGTAGGGATCAAGATGTATTTTTTTTCCAACAAAAATATCCAGTTTACCCAATATCATTTATTGCAAAAGACTGTACTTGTCCCCATGCACTGCAGTATCCCTTTTTTGTCATGAATCAATTGACCTTGATAGGGCAGTTCTGAGTCCATTTAAATACCTTCCACCTGCCCATGTGGTCATAATTACTCTACGTACGTGATAGGTCTTCACAGTGTGCGTCATGATTTTTGAAATGTATATATTTTTAAACTAACAGTGCTGAACAGTTTTTCAAATATGAGTTTCTTAATGAGTTGCTTATTTATTTCATTTTCTAATTTTCTATTATGGTGTTTATATTTATTACTGGACTATAAAAGGTTTTGATTTAATAAACATGTAATTCTTTTGGTTACTATATTATAAATAATATGCACAGTTTGAGGTTCTTTTTTTATTTTTGCTTATTGTATTTCAACATATGGTGGTCTCCTACTTTTGTATCATAATATTAATATACATTTTATTTTTGGCTCTTATGTTTAGGAATGTATTTTATATTTGAAAAATTATTATTTTATTCTAAATGAGGCAACATCTTTTCTAGGTTATTATGGCTTTTTTGTTTACATTGAACTTTTAATCTCCCTGGAAATTGTTTTGCCTACCACAAAAGATGGAAAGACAGATTCATTTTTTTATTTTCCAAATAGGGAAATATTTAATCCCATAGTAATTATTAAATAAGAATTTCCTTCATTTATCATTTGACTAAAGTTGGATGCCCAAATCATAAATATACATGAGTGTGTGTTTTAATTTTTCAATAAGAATTTTAATATACTGATTAAGAGAAGAAGGAATATATATCATTAGAGAGTAAAGGCGAAAGAAAAGAAACGTTTGGGGAGAGTAGGTAAAAGACAAGATTATGGGAGGTCAAGAATACTGTAATGGCAGAGAACAAAGGTAGCTTCCCAGATGAGGCTGGGCAGAAACCAGAAAATTAGAGCGTAGCTTCTCGAACTTCTCAAGTGCTTCTTAAATGTACAGGTAGGCATCAGCGTAGGGGTTTGTAAATGTAGATTCAGGAGCTTTTGGGTCGGGCCTAGGATTCTGCATCTCTCCCACGCTCCCAGCCCATAGTAAGGCTGCTGATCTGCTGTCAGAGGCCAGAACACCTGCACCTGTATTTTCTCCTCCATTTCCATGCATTCTCTGAGACTGAGCTGTTTCTGACACCTGGTTCACGCTTATAAATTCACTCTTTGACACCTCCTGGTAGGCTCTCACCATTTATGTACCTGCTCTGCATTTGTTTGAACCATAATTGATAGACTCTGTCTTTTCTGACCCAGATGACACTATTTTGTCAACTTGAGCAGGTTTGATATCATATTCTGGCCCTTTTTTTCTGCAGCATTCTATATTGCCAGTCTGATTCAATGAAATCAGAAATCATTTTCTGTTTATTTCCAATCACATTGAGTTGCGCTTAATAGAAAGCGTGACATCTAATTCTGCTTTTGAAAAAAAAAGGTTATTATTTTTTAGGTGGAAGCACTTATGTTATGATGAACTTAGAGAATGCCATGGTTCTTGGAAAATAAAAAAAATTAGATACTTTGGTAGAAATAAACAGTATTACTGTTTCTTTAACATTGCTCTTCCCAGTTTTCATATTGTAGTTAAAGTTGTTATTGTATAAGCTTTCCCTAACATTTTAGTCATTTATCATTAAAACTTGCCAAAAAGAAGCTCACTGTGTTAATATGTTGTTAAGCAAAGGAATAAAGATTTCACTGCATTTAAGGGAGAATATCTTTTGAAATTAATAGAATTATTAGTCTGCATCGTCAGCCCTCCAGATTCGTGTTTTCTGAATCTTTACTGAAGAATGAAATGGAAATAACTGTCTGCTATTTTAATTCACTAATAATTATTCTTTTTAGTTTTCATTTTTTTCATGGAACAGAATTACTTTTGGTATCAATTTGTCTTCTCAGAGAAAATATTTATGTGACTGTTAAATACTTCAGGCTAGAAACAGCCATTTTTTCAAAAATAAAATATCTGATTCAATCCAGTAATGTCTGTTTCAACATAGGCGGGGATGGATTGTGATTAGGAGCCCCCATGTGAGAGTGGCTGAATAGAATAAACTAGATGATTTTCCCTGAGTCAGGTCACTACTGCTAATCAGAATGGAAGCCAAGAGACCGCAAGAGAGAGGTGCCACCAGCCTGCTGGTATCTGAGTTGGAAGATGTAATCAGTTTTAAGGACCAGTTAAAAAGCAACAAATGAAAGGTCTTCGCAATTGTCCCAAATAGCCTCTTCTGACTCATTTCATGAACATAAATCGATTACATAGGTACCGAATATATGAGCACCACTGAGTAGATCGGGACATTTCTTTTTGACTATGCAGTCCCACCGGGCTAGGGTTAGAAGTCCAGCTGAACACAGCCTTCGGGTGGTGTTGTAGTTGCTGATAATGAATTCATCCTACGTGCAAGTCTCTGACTGCTTGTCGTCTTGCGGAAGTTCTGCTGGCGAGTCAATTCTTTCATGGATAAGCTAGCTACGTAGTTTTGCAGGGACCACTGCAAAAATGAAAACAGGGAGCTCCTTGCTTAAAAATGAAGAATTATGTGATTGTTATAACAGATCATTCAACCTCATGTGGGGCCCTTTTGAGCAAAGGGCAGGGGGTGTTTGTCAGTGAAATCACCATTCCTGTATGTGGATCCAGCTTTTAGTATAAATTGTATAAAAGTGATTTAAAGTTTTAAATAATCCACCAAGAAGCCCCAAGGTGGCTGACTCAGCTTGTTTAGCGTTTCTGTTGACTAATTCCTGGAAGAAATGCTGCCGATGACACTTTCCAAGTCCATGCATGGATCTCTAATTGGGTTCTTCTATTGAAGTACTTTTAAAAAATTTGCAAAACTTCAAGACTTTTTTGGCTTTTTCACCCTTTATAATATATGTTACACAAATTTTTGCATTTTTGTAAGCTCTGAGATACCTTGGGGACCCTGAGATAGTTTGGCCTTGGGAATCTTACAAAAATACACTGGGGAAGGATGATTTTCAGTCATTCTTATTTCTCTACTTTCAGGGAGAATTCCTCCACTTTGACATAGAGATTAAAGTTGCTTTCTTCAACCTTTTCTTATTTTTTAATGTACTCATAGAGCTCAATGTGATGTGTGCTTCTAACTGGCACCATTCAATGTTATGTGCCAGTGGCCCTCCAATTATTGCTGTATATTAATTTTGATTAGACAGGAGGTGGCTCTGTGAGTCTTGACTTCCTGCCAGTACAATTAAATATGAGCTGTGGGAATGGAAAGCAAATGTTACTTTCTATACCCTGGTGTGGAATGTATTGCTTATAACTTACTTAGAAAGTGAGTTGTGTTTCAGTTAAGTGATTACAAACGTCTTTATTGGAAAAGGGTCTGAAATGGGCATCCAGTTAATGTTCTGCTTCTTCTGGGTCCATGAGCAATGCTGTTGCAAAGTTTTATCTTTTTACAACTCCATTGTTAGGGACAGAATTGTGTCTGCCCCACGAAATCCATATTTTGAAGCCCTAACTGACAATGTGAATGTATTTGGAGGTGGGGCTTTCAGGGAGATAATTAAGGTTAAATGTCGTAAGAGTGGAGTCCTAATCTATAGTACCAGTGTCCTTTAAGGAGATGAAGAGGGACTAGGTCTTTTTCTCTTTCTTCAAGCATAACCAGAAGAAAGGCCATGCAAGGACAATGTGAGAAGGCAACCTAAGTCTTGAACTTCTCAACTGTTGTCTAAGCTACTCACCTGTTGTCCAAGTCTCTCAATCTGAGATATTTTGTTATGGTAGCCCTAGCAGATGAATACGCACATTTTATTAATTTTGGAATAATTCTCCCTCTCAGAAGAAACTATTGTGAAAATTTGGGTTTGAGACCAAATGGAAATGAAAAAAAAAAAAAAGACCATGTGGGTGTGTGGGTTGGCTTGTTGTTTAGTCTAGGCTTGTAATAATGTATATCAAGCAGGAATGAGGAGAACTGTAGAACCCAGGCTGGTTGCAAACCTGGCCAGGCTTTTCCCTTGGACTGGAAAGTTCCTCATCCTCCTGCCCCACCGTGTGTGTGAAGTTAACTGTGATTTATAGTCACAGTGTGTGCAGTATAGTCAGACTGAATCCTCCTAGTACTCACTAATACGTTCACATAAATTTTACTTTGGAATAATCATGTTTAACTTATTTGTTCATGTATCCCCTACAACCCCCATGGGGGAAAAACACCATATTTGAAAATCCTTAAAACCCTTTAAGAGCCAGGAATCTGTTCTTTTTGTTTTCAAATCCATAAACCTATTCTGGTACCCGGAATATGGGAGATTTCTAATATGTATTTGCACGACAAAGTGGGTACATGAATGAATCATTCTCCAATTGAATCTCCTAGTGACATTTCAAAGTATGTTACTTCTGTGAAACAGATACAACAACAGTAAGGTACGCTGAGTTTCAATAATCTGGTTAAGTCATTGTGACTTATCTGTAGCTCTTGCTATAGATTCTACTATAACCAATGTTTATGCTGAAACAGCCTTGATTATAAAAGCCCTGCAAATTAACTTGTCAAAGGCTGGGTAATTGATACATTCTGTCCATGTTCAAATAATAAATTTTTGTTATTTGTTCGATAGTGACCTCATGTCAAACAATTCAGTCAGCCAAGCTAAGGTCCCCATAGTCACAGATCTCATATTCTCCCTCAAAGATTGAAAGGGTGTTGCTTGTACCTGAAATAAGTCACAGTTGTAGGGGCTTCTCTCACTGACTTTCTGTCATTTGTCTTTGTCTCTCCGTCTCTCTCTTTATGTTAAACAGAAAGCTCTCCAGATGCTGTCAAGGGAAACAATTAGGCTTCATGCATCCAGACTAGTATTGCTATGTTCGTTGCAAATTATGTTAGGACTGGGACATCAACATAAATCAAGCTCCCTGCTTTCATTATGAGGCTGTAATGTACAATTAAACTTTGCATTTTTTTTTTCGCTCCAGTGAAATAAATGCTTAGGCTTGTGTAGGGCGTCTTTCCATACTATTAAGTTACACTCTTCTAAATTTTGTTTTAAATGAGAGATACGGTCATAAATACTTGACAAGGGAGAAGTGGACCATAGGATTAGAAAATATTGAATGTCTTTTGTCTACCTGAAATTTCTTTCTCTGAATATAGCAATGGAGTAAGAGCCCAAAGAAATTCATTTGTCATATGGAACAACACTCAGAAGGCTCTTTATACATGGCTAATCATTTAATCCTCATACCAACATGGCAAGGTAGAGATAATGATCTCCATTCCACAGATAAGGGACTAACTTGGAGGGCCGTGTACATGTACTCATCCAGACAGGAAATACTACAGTTGGGATCCACATCCGGGTTTTTCTGGCATCTTTTTCAATCCAAAAACCTAAAAGAGATATTTGAAGTACATGAGGTGTTATTGATAGATTAGCTGTGGTAATGTTCAGACATAATGAATTTAGATGAATTTAAAATAAATATTCTCCCTTTTGCCAATTGCCATTATAATTGAGGAGTTAGAATAGATTATGATCATAAACTTGCCATTTATTATTTTTGTGTGCCAGAAAATAAGTTGAGCTCTTTACTTGTCTTAGTTTATAAATTCCACAGGAGAAATGACATAGGTGCTATTATCTATATTTTACAGAAAAGATCAACGCGGCCCAGAGAAGATCAGTAACTTAACTCTAGGTCATGTAGCTCTAAAGTTGGCGAAGTCAGGCTTGAACCAGGCCTCTGATTCCAGAGCCACGTCCTTAACCATCTGTAACATAAACTCAGATTCCACTCCAAGACTAGCTTTTCCAGGTTTTATCAGTAGTTGTAGGCCAACAATTGGAGCTAAGGTGGGACTGGGTTGGGGGTAGGGCTGAGACAGGGCTGTTTCTGCTAAATGTGCAAAATGGCAAGAGCTTCACAATATGGACCATAATGAGATGTATATCCCACAATGAGTATGGGTTGGAAAACCTGTTTCAACAGGGGCACACACGTGACCTTGAGATTGCTAAAGCCGTAGGACCATGTTGCTTCCTTCTCTCTCGGAAGCTAAGAAATTTCATTTTGCGATTGTGGGGAGTCACCAGAAATTGCAAAATATCCCTCGTCCTCATGCTTGCTTTTGGAGAGAAGTGTTCTCAGTCTTCATTCCAGAGTCACGTTTCACTTTTTAAAAAGTTGTTCATTTTGCAGGGTTACTTTACCATTTTGCAATGTCGCCTTAACATTTTTGCCATGCTCTATAAACAGCCAGCCATCCTCACAGAGGCACTTGTCAAGAACCAACCCTGCTTTCTCACTAAACTCTGGTCATCCTCGTGGAGACTTTCTCGGATGATTTCCCACCACTTCCTCTCACTCAGTCCTCCCTCACACACCATCATCATACTTATTTTGTTCAGGGCCTTCATGATTGGCCTCATTCCTTTTCTCTGAATCCAAGTTTTAGAGTAGGTCTGCCCAATAGAGTAACTGCTGTCCACATGTGGCCATTTAAATTTAAATTTACAAAATTATATAAAATTAAAATATTTTCTCAGTTCACTAGCTACAGTGCATGTGACCAGTGCCTACCACATTAAACCCTGCAGACGCTGAATATTTCCATTATCAGTGAAAATTCTTTGGGCGGCACTGCCTTAGAGCTTTGATTTCCCAGAGAAGGTTTCTCTTAATGAATATTGTGGTAGATTATATTAATTTTCATGGTCCCTCAATTGCATGTCTCTTCATGGGGTGCCCTATATATAGTGCTATCCCTTGCAACAAAATTACGTATACCTTGGGCCCTCTGCCATCAAGTTTGACCATCTGACTTGCTTTGCCCAATGAATGATGAACATAAGCAAAGTGTGTACCTTCTAAGAGGAAACTTTAATAGCCAGTGTGCACTTTGCCATGTGATCTTTTTCCTTAGTCATGATGCAAACTTTGTTTGAAAATGAGGCTATTCCTGGGTCCCTAAGTGAAGAAGGTGACAGAGTGGCACTGAACACATTCATAATGACTATTTCATGTGAAGGCAAAATGACCTTTTATTGCTTCAACTCACTGTGTGTAGTATCATTTATGATCACATACTACCTTGACTTAAGCTGATTGATACAAATATGGACTCTCTCTCAATATTGGAGAGGTGAAACCAGGGATACTGAGTGATGTTCCTCAGTGACATTCTGTAGAGGGCTCAGCGGGAAGCCAGTGCAAGAGGAGCAGGCCATGAGACGAGACAGTTGACAATCAGGTTCACGAATTATACAGAGAACAAAAGGTGTGCCCCTGGGTGAACTGGTTAAGCCACATAACAGGACAAGAGCTGATATTTGTGGACTTCATTCTGTATCAAGTGCCCAGAACCTGAGGGACCGTTACCTCTAGCATGTGAACAGCCTCGTATAAAGAGCTCTCTGCAATGAAAGATGTGCGTTCTGCAGGCAAATGACGCTTTTCATTTATTCTAATAACCTCTGGTGTCTGCAGGAGGGAAACTTTTCTCTTGCTATTTCTAGGGCATTTTTTTTTCCATTCCAATACTTTATGTTTTGTGGTTAGATCAGTGCAGTAATAATACGTGTGAATACACAGTAAGGGACTGAGGGTTTTGAGATAAAGTAGGCAGTAAGCTCACTTGTTCAACCGGGGGAAGACATATAGGAAGCGAGGGCAGCTCAAGTTCTCGGCCTGATGTTATATTGTCTTTTTTTTTTTTTTACTTTTGTAATTCAGTTCTCATATTGACTGAAGGAAAACTTGAAAATCATTTCCTTGGGGGTTGGATCCTCGCTACTAATTAAGGTAATGTTAATTTAAATAAAGAGAGCGATGGAGAGTTAGAGACTCACATTTGAATATCTTATATATTTAGGTCAGTAGAATTTTGAGATCATCATTATACATCTCTGTAAAAATGCACTTTTGGGCAAAAATACCACAAAGAACGAGTCATTATGCAACGTGATTTGAAGAGCACTGATCCAAGGATAAGATGTCCTCGCTCTGGTAGTAACAGGATATAAAGATTAGGGGAATTCCTTCATCTACACGATCTCTGCTCTACTGTCTATAAAGTGTATGCTTTGTCCAGATGATATAATTGCCTCTGAGTTGTGGATGATTTTTAACAAAATTATTGGCACAATTTTAATAACGCATACATCATGTACCTTGGTATATTTTTAAAGAAAGGTGTGTGTAAGAATTTACACCCAAGCTGTAAAATTTTATTGATATATCAGAGCAACATTTTTGTATACTACTAAAGTTAAGAGAGCATTAATCTGAATTACACTGAGGGCTTAGCTGATACTGCAAAATGCTCTGGGTGGGTACTCAAAGTAATATGTGATTATGGCAAGGGACGTCGCTGCGATAAACGGCTGAAAGTCACAGAAGATGTAGTGGGTGGGGGGGTACCTGAAGAGGGATGTCAGTAGAATACCACAATATACCCTATAGGAAGGGTGCGTACACTGATTACATTAACACTGTGAGGGACTATTATGCACCAGAACTCCCCCATGTTTCTGATTGTAGTGATTATCTCACACAGCCCATATTATCAGCATTATCATAGGTGTAGATAGGAGTTACTAGGTACAAAGGTGGGGCCATTTCCATAAGACCGTGTGCTCAATATTTCAGGGGGTGTTTTGAGCAAAGGAGATCCTAGTCTGTGCAGAGAAGACAATACCACTGAGATGTTGATGCCTGAACTGAATCGTGGTAGATGGGTAAGACTTTGTTGAGCAAAAGTCCTTAGAACGATATATGGAACAAGGAGGCATACAATGCAAGTTTATTGTTTCTACCTTTTTGTTATTTCCAGTCATTGTTCATTGCTGCAAACACTAGTTTCTGAAGAAATCATTTTTATGGGATGTATATTTGGCACGTAGTAGGTGCTCCATAAATATTTGTGAAATAAATGTGCATATTTTGAATCGACACGAGAGTATGATATCAATAAACAAAGCAAAACATTCCTTCAGTTTGAAGTGAGCAGAAACATGGAATTTGTGGGCCAGTAGAAGACTGAAGGGAAGTCTGACCCTGTCTTCTGGACTCTTGATGTCCTCGGATAGCAAATTACAGCATGTGCATTGTAACTCAGCTAGCTTTTTGTTTTTAATTTAGCAACTCTTATGTGAACTGATCTTGTTAAACTGAATAAAGCTAATGTGGATTCAGTGCCATCCAGGTTTTTATGACTCAGTAAAATAATCAGTGTCAGGCTTTTACAACAATAAAGCATTTTGTTTTGATTTTTTGTTTGTTTGTTTCTTTGGTGACAACATGTTTGCTCTGTGTATGCATCCAATATTTTGGGCATAAAAAAGAATGAGCATTTTCTACTCTAACCTTCTTAAATGCAGTAGACTTTAATGAAGTAACTCAGAAGGCAATGCATGGTAAAATTCAGGATTATGCAAACAATGGAATTGAGCAGAGGGTAAAGTAAACTCTGTATATTGGTTCACAAAGCAAGAACACTCTTTACTTGCTCAAGAGTTGCCTCCATTCTGGGAACTGTTAGTTTATATAGGTAGAAGAGATGGACAAGGTCAAATTTTGGAAGCCTTTAATACCTAGTCTAGAAGAGAGGAGTTTTGTTCTTCAGGCTGTTATGTCCTTCAGATAAACAATAATGATTTCTGATTGGGGTGGAGTCACAATGACAATAGTCAACAGATGCCTTGGAGAATTTTAGGCGGCAACAATGCTCGCAGTAGACTCACCTGCGGCAAAAGAAGTCAGAGAGACCAGTAAACAAGACACAACCAGAAAACAGGTGATGAAGACTTTTATAAATAAGGTAGCAAAGAAAACTTAAAGATACTCATATAAACAGGGAGGATATTAGTCTCTGGGTCATTCCATTTAAAAGCAAGCAGTTGCTTGGACTCAGGACTTAGGGGTAGGCAATAAAAGCCCCGTCCTTTAAGTCTAGAACTGCAAACCAACAAAATACTCCAGATAAAGCTGTAAGCAAAGCATAAGGATTTAGCACCACCGATGTTTACAATTGATCTTGGAGTACTTTTGTGCAACATGTGAGAAATATGATGAGATATATGGGAACTACCTGTAATATGTAGAGCGTTTTACTCCAGGCTGAAGAATTTGAATTTTATTTTGACGTCTCAGGATTCCAGCCAGATAATGCCATAGTTAATTCAAACTTTGAAAGATCAGCGTTGTATCAGTGAAGAGCAAAGAATGGGCAACTGCAGGATCATGGTAAGAATTTTAACTCTTAAATAAAGAATCGGTGATACAAAATAAGAAAATAGTCATATATCTAAGGTGTTCAAGAGAAAGAATGCAGAAGACTAGTAAATGATTAGACATGAAGTGAAGAAGAAAGGGGTTAGTGAGGTGATGTAGTGGGCGCCAGCTGGTGTTCACCAAACCAGTTCCTCTTCCTTTGTGCAGAGCTCATTGATGTTTCTTGATTATTTTGCAGTTGGGTGGAACCACATGAAAAGTTCTTTCCAATGGAATGTACACAGAAGTGATTATGGACCGGAGAGTTGAAGGCGGCCGAGTGAGGTCAGGGTGACCTTAGAAGCACATTTAGAAGGTGGCAGATCCAATAGATGAAAGTACCTCACATCTTCAAGTGACTGTATGAAACGGAGCCCCACTAATCTATACTGAACCTAATCTGAGTGAGCAATGGCATAGGGGTGTGTGTGTGTGTTGTCTTTGATGCTTTTTGTTGTATTTTTTAATAGCAGCTAGTATTGCCCTAACTAATACAACCATCACTCATTTTTATGGCTTGAGAATATAGGTGGATGACTATTTGTCACCAAACTCTGGGACACAGATGACTCTAGACTTCAGTAATCAATTTTGATATGACTATGGTTAGTCAAAAAGTATATGCCAATGGGAAGTTTGGATATGGTGCTGGAGCTCAGAGGAAAAGATAAAGCTGGGGGCATAGTTGTAGGGTTTAATAGTATAGATTAGAACTGAAGCTGTGAGAGAGTGACGAATGATACCTGAGAGCTGGTCTGTTACGAGAAGAGAAATCGTCCAGGACCAGAAGCTTAGGAACACGAACGCAGAAGAAATAGCAACAATAAGAACTTGCAAAAGATAATGGAGGGGGCAGCAAAGTGGTTAGGAGGAAATCCGGGCACACGGAAGATTGTATAAGGAGAGAGTTGCACACAGGAGTTAACAGCCAACAAAATCAGTGTTTGCAGAAAGATCCAGGACTAATCAGTCCATCAGATTTTACTGCTAGGCGGTCTCACGTGTCTTGGCTGTGTACCCTGTTGGTTCAGGGCAGTGCAAGTTGATGCTTCATTGGTAATGTTTTTGCGGGGTTTTTTGTTGTTGTTTTTTGTTTGTTTGTTTGTTTGTTTGTTTTTCACTCTCTAAAGCATCCTGGTTTGGATAGTAAGCTACATGGTCACATTAGTCACAAGAATCTTCGCTAAGATTAGTTTTTGTGGTGATGAAGTGAGTTTGCTCTAGGTTGAGGAGCTCATGGGTGAGACAGTGAGGAAGGAGAGTCTCTTTTCATAAACTTAACTGCAAAGAGAAAGAAAGGACTGAAGTAATTGGCGGAGGAATCAATGGAGGGAATTTTGTTGTTGGTTGATTTTCTTTTCACGATAGGAAAATCCTGAGCATCTTTTGTGCTGAGGAGAAAGAAAACTGTGGATAGGGAGAAATGTTAGGGTTTTTTTTGGTAATAAAGAGAGTTTCTAACAGTTAGGTTCTGAATGAGGCCAGCTGGGGTAAATGCCAGTTCTTCATCTGCTTTATTAGTCACTGGCTCTCATTTTGCCCCTCGGGGTCATCGATATTGCAATTTGCATGCCTGTGTTAGGAGTGGCATCTCCTGAAAGACGAGGCTGGTGTTTTAGCAAAGGCAACGTCTTTGTGGCCCTGCAGGTGTTCATGACGTGCTCAGCTTCGACATGCGTTCAGGTGCCTTGCCATTATTTTTACGTCCTAATCTCTGTAATCAAATCATGGGCTATCCTGTTAACACATTTTACTTAATAGCTGCGGTATAAACAGGGCCTGTTTATTAATAAATACATGTTTTTTTTTCTTCTTTCTTGGGAATCATAACCACTATTCAGTCTCTGGGTGCATGTTTATGCCCTGAGATGTCTCTAAATCTGCACAATTCAAAATATAGGAATAAAAAATCATTTACCCACAGTATGCTACTGAATAATCAGTGTTAGCTGTACTGCATTTGAAGAAGAGGTCAGAATTGAAATTGGTAAGGTGAAATCAGGTTAACCACAATTAGGATTTTTATTTACCTAGGAGAATGAGAGAATGCAACCTTCAATGTCATTGAATCACGCACCTTCTATAGAATATTTTGTTTAGCAGGGAACTTTATTGCAATAAGAAACACCTTTTAATGAAAGGAATTCTTCTATTTTGGAAAAAAAAAGGGAATGATCTTAAAGGAAATTACTTTTCTTTTAAGTTTGTAAAAGTGCTGTTGCTTAAATTGGTGACAGGCTTATGGGCAAAGCAGGAACTAGCTCAGTGCTTCATGTGTAATTGCAAGTGAGGAGACTTAGTGGAAAGTTGAAGTTGAGATCTCATTATGAGAAAGAACGTACTGCCATTGAAGCTCTGTTCCACTGGAGTTAATATGTGGCCCAAGAGAAGCCATTTTTCAGAGCATGTCAGAAGTAATTGTGATTTTCCGAAAGTAGCAACGTCATGTATAAATGACCATGTCTCATTTCCACTACGAGACTGCCATATTTAAAAATATTCTAGTTTAAGAGCTATCTGACTCATCTGCTTCAACCGTCAAGCAATACTTGTATTGGACTTTGCTGGCTTCCTTTTTCTTCAGGCCTCTGGAAATTTAGACCCATAGGAGAGTATGTATTTCCTCGTGGAGATGAGTAAAGTTTGAAGAAGGAACAGCCTTAGCAAAACTAACATCATTAAGTAGTATTAGAGAGGAAGAAAAAGATCGTGTAAGTGGGCATATTGGGGGAGGCACACTGGACAGTGTTGAGATGAGAAGTAGTAGACGGTGATTAGCCTAGAGAAAGAAAACAAAGAGAAACCAAGTGGACCTGCTCAGAGAGCCTAGAAATGGGATCACAGGCTATGGTTGAGAAGCACCATTTTCAACATGACGAGAATGGAGCACTGTGTTTAATATCAGGCTTCATTGCAGGTGGGTGGGTAGCTACCTTACAAATTCTTTGTTTGTATAACCTGCACTTAAGATTCCTGATCTAGATTGTAGTTGGGGTTGTTTTTTTTTTTTAACTCCAGAGCTAGTTTAGTGTTTACATGAAACTTGTGTTCTTCCAATTCTGTTCATCTCATTGAAAGAATCCACCCAGTTCCAAGAAAGAAACCCAGATATCACGCCTAACTTCTGTGTTCCTTTCTCTCGCATAACCATTCAAAACCCAAGTCTGGTAAGTCCAATCTCCTGTAGGTATTTAAATCCAAGAAACTCTTGTCTCATCTATTGCCACCCCCTAAAGTATCCTACTATCTTTTAACTGGGTTTCCGTAACTATCTCTTTCACATTTATTCTGTTCTACAAAACACTCTCTAGATAACATTCATGCTCCATATAGCAGCAAGAGAAATGTAACAAACAATGCAAATCTAATCATATCACACTCCTTCTTAATGTTCTTTCATTCTTATCCTTTAAAAAAATATTGTTTTCTAACATCTTTACCTACGTGGCCTTCTCCTTTCAGTCATCGTCCATCTCTGAAACATTTCCCTCCTTTCTGTGCAATCCTTTCAGCCAGCCACTTGTACTTACCCTTCTGGCCTCACCCATAGTGGAGGTTTTCTCTGATGTCACTCAAGCTAGGTAAGAACCTGCTGTTTTATAATATCTAATACCCTGTCCACAGCATGCATCACAGGATAATTAACTGTATTCGCTACTTGTACAATAATTGGGTTAGTACTTCTTTTCCTGCAGACCGTAAAATCCACACAGGCAGGGTCTGTGCAGTGCTGGATTCCCCAGGACCCACGGCCATGCCTGGCACTGGGTAGACCCTCATTATTAAATGAGTGAATTAATGAGTATTTGGCTAAAGAAAGTAATACCAACGGGACTTTTTGTGATCTTAAAATTATTCTATTAATATATAGCATCATCACTTTGACAAGAATTTAAGATTAATCTTATTTATATTTTTAAAATGTGCTCCTATCATTTTCTCATGCTGGTTCTCTTAACTTCTTAGGGTGAAATCACATGTATTTTCTTGTCCTAAACAGCTTCTTGACTGTTGGTCAAACTGCAGGTTCCTGCGTTAGAGTGTATGTGAATGTTTTGCTGGATTTTCCGAGGGTTCTGTCTGTGGCTATAAAGATATTTTAGAAGAGAAAAGGTGAAAGACCATCTCTTTCAAACCAATCACTTTCCAGAAGTTACATTACTTGCTCAAAGCTAAAAAAAAAAAACAAAAACGTTTATAGGATTGTTTTCTGTGGTAGCCTGACTCTATTGGTAATATATTATAAAATGTGGCTACACAAAAAATATTGTATATAAATAGGATTCTAATTCCCAAGCCAAAGAAATGTCATTTGGACATAGTTCTAGAAAGCATGGTAAGTATTTTACCAAATTGGCCTGCTAAAATGGAAATGATTATGGGCTTGAAATCTAGGACAAACTGGGAATATGTCATTTCTGTTGGCCACATCCCTTTCTGTTATATTTCTCTGTTTTTGGTACTCAGAAACAAAGATGGTGTTTCTCATTCTCTTTAGTTTATAGCACATTATTATATTTGTCTAGTCGTGGTTCCTATTTTATTTTATTTTATTTTACTTTTTTCCTCTCATTTCCTGATCCCCATATGCACTCTGAGCTTTGCCTGATGTGTTTGCTGTGTCTGTAAATATGCATAGTTCTTGAGTAAGATGAGTATTGTTTTGTGTTTGTTGTAAAAGTATGTATTGATATTGTACCATGATTCACATCTCTCTTACTTAAAAAAAAAAATTCTGGCCCTGGCTGGGTTGTTCCGTTCATTGGAGCATCATCTCATACACCAAAAGGTTGTGGGTTTGATTCCTGGTCAGGACATGTGCCTAGGCTGCAGGTTTAACTATTGGCCAGGGCGTGTACAGAAGCAACTGACTGATGTTTCTCACATGCTATTTCTCTCTCGCTGTCCCCGCACCCCCTTCGTCCTTCTCTAAAATCAATAAACATATCCTCAGGTGAGGATTAAAACAAAAGTTTAGATCTATTTATCTTACTGTTTGTATACCTAGTCTTTACTTCTAAATAGTGGTTTTCTAGAATATAAATCTGTCACATTTTATTTTTTCAGAAGTGATGGTAACTTGGTGTCTTGCAGTGTTTTGCTATGAAAAATAACAACATTATGATAAATATCCATCTGTATGCATCTTTATAGAGCTCCGAAACTATTTAGAATATACTCGTATATTTAGGTGAGGGATTTCTGGCAGTACATATGCACACTTTAATTCATTTGATTCTTGCAGAATTAGTTTTTGGATAGCTATATTAGTTCACATTACTTCCAGTAGTACATGACAGTTCTTGTTCACACATTTGCTAGGTCTGAATATTATCAGCCTTTTTAATCTTTCATAAACTCACAGATTTAATATTGTATCTATTGTTTTTCCTCATTTTTAAAAAAATTGAGGTGTATTTGCCTACAATATAAAGTACAGATTTCAAATGCGCAGCTCAGAGTTGACAAATGAATAAACCTGTGTTCCACCAACCAAATCAAGATGTAGCATTTCCATCTTTGCAAATACTCCTCTTGATTCCCTCTCTTATGTTTTTATTTGAATTTTCATGGTCTTTAATGAGTTTCTATATCTTTTCACATGTTATTATAATATCTCTTGATGGTTATAGCTTCTATGTTAAATAATATATTTTCTGGTTGAGTTTTGTTGGTGTTGGAGAATATTTATTCGAAGTTGATCTTACATCTGGCAATAGTAACGAACTCTTCTATTAGTTCTATACTGTGTTTTCTCTATTGAGTTTTCTATGCAGAAGATCAAATCTTCAATTAATAAGGAGTTTTATCTCTTTCTTTCCAAATTTGACCCTTCTGTCATGTTTTCAGTTTTTTAGCATTGACTTAGACATCTGATATTATGTTAAGCAATAGCAGTATGTTAGGCCATTCTTGTTTTGTCATCTTAAATGGAATGCATCTGAAATTTACTGATTATTTTGCTTGATGTAGGGTGGGGTTTTTAATCACTATTAAGTTAAAGATATTCATTTATATTATTAGCTCTCTGATAGTTTGTTTATATACCATAAATGAGTGTTAGATTTTTTAAACTGACTTTTAAGATGGAAGCGTCTTTGTAAATCTGAAATAATACTGCTTGATCAAGATATATTATATGTTTAATCCACTATTAGATTTAGTTAACTATTATTCTATTTAGGATTTTGTATACATGTTACATATATGTGTGTATACATATATTATACACACACATATATACATATATATATAATTGTATATATATATTTTATATATATATATATATAATTGTATATATATATATATTGGCCTGTCCAGAAAAAGTCCAGCCATTGTTAATATAATGAGAATGGTTTGTGCCACATCAGTGTAACCTGGCAACCAAGGAGAGTGGACTGAAATGCATGTGCATGATCAATGACAACTTCACTGTACTAGTCAGTGGGGGTAGTAGATGCAACTGACTCAACGTGTGCTCTGTGTGGCAATCACATTGAAAATGGCTGAGAGAGTAGAGCAACGAATCTGCATCAAATTTTGCATTAAGCTTGAACATTCCTCTGCGGGAACTACTTGGATGATTCAGAAGGTCAGCACCTATGGGCAACTGGTGACTGGCAGCTTCATCACAACTGCACCTGCTCATACATCATGTCTCATGCGGACGTTTTTTACAAAACATCAGAGCACCCAAGTGACTCAGCCCCGCTATAGCCCAGATTTGGTGCCCTGTGACTTCTGACTTTTCCCAAAACTAAAATCACCTTTGAAAGGGAAGACATTTCAGACCATCGATGAGATTCAGGAAAATATGATGGGGCAGCTGATGGCAATTGGGAGAAATGTGTGAGGCCCCAAGGTGCCTACTTTGAAGGGGACTGAGGCATTGTTGTCCTGTGTACAATGCTTTTTGTGTCTTGTTTCTTCTTCAATAAATGTTTCTGTTTTTCATAGTCCGTGGCTGGTTACCTTCTATATAACTATATATCTATAACTATGTATATCTCTATAATCTACATATATATCTATAGCTGTATAACTTGTTCTGTTCTTATAGAACTATCTCTGATTTGGGTAACTTTCTCTATTGTTTTATTTGTTTGATCTATATTTCACTGTTTTCTCTCCTTCGGTTTTATCTTATCCTCCCAATTCTCTTTTTAATTTGGCTTTTATTAATTTTCTGACTTTCTGAGTTGAAGACTTCGTTTATTTGCCTATAACGTTTTTTGGCTTTAGCTAAACCTACTTAAAGTTAAACATTTCTCCTTAAGTGCTATTTCAGCAGCATTGCATAACTTTGGATGGGGGCTGAGCACAGTCAAAAATTGGGCATGTTCTCCGATGCATCGGATCTCAAACATCCACTGGCTCTGCGTCTTTGGTCAAATAAAATTCTGATGAATAGTTTCCTCACCTGGAGCAGTGGTCCTCAACTGATGTGGTTTTATGTGAAAAGTGATAGGGAATGAGTGACCAGTAAAAGGCGTTAGTGCTTTGCTGTTGGCTTTTGTACAGACAATAAAGGAAAGAGCTAAACAAAAGTACTTCTGTATCTGCAGCCGTACTGCGGATTACCTTGCCCACTGCGTAACTCCGTATCTCCAGTTATGTTAATTTGACACGATGAAAACTGAAGAATTTTACGTTTACTTGCCTTTAAGCATACAGAGTGGAGCACAAGCACGTTTACAGTTATGTGTATGGAAAATAGTACAAAAATTAATAAATGATAATACAGGAATAAGCTGTGTTTTGCCTACTCTCATCTATAACCCTAGTTGTGTACCACCCTGTATTCTATCACTGGAACCTTTTAATTAATTAATACTGACCTGTTATCGAGGTCTCACTATGATAATTTTACTAGGATGTGTCTGTTTTATCCTGTTTAATTGGTAGGAATAAGAAATACATAGCATTTATTTATATTCATATATATATGTATAATGTAGACTTTGTCTTTTCCATTGGCTATATAGTTTTATAACACTTGGATTATACATTGCTTTTAACATATTATCTACTTTATTATGATTTATCTGATTGTTTTTATGTCTTCTGTCCTCTACCAAAGTATATGAATTCATTAAGTGACTCATTCATCATTACCTTCCTGGCAATTGGCACACATAAGGAGACAGAGTCAGTCCTATAGGATAAAGGTCAGAGCAGGATACTTAAAGAATGAGGGATAGATAAATATTAATGATCACGAGAGTTCTTGCTTAGGGAATGGTTGCAATATAATACTGGGAAGGTCAGATGTGGATAATTAACAGAAGGACCTGCCTAGCAGGCAGGCTAAGGAGTCTGAAATGCACTTGACCACTTGATGAAATAAGAATGTGTTTGAGCAAGGGATTGATGTGGTAAAAAGTAGAAGTTTGGAAAAATTAATGATGGCAGGATGCAGGATGGGGAGGCAGGGGAAGAAACTGAAACAAGAACAACTAGTCAGGGCGTAAATTCGGTAAGTCACACAGGAAGCTGCCAATCTAAATCAGAGAGAATGGTATGAATTCAGGGGTGACTTGTGGCAGAAGAGGAAGTAGGGGATCCTGGTGACTGATTGCTTATGGCTAAAGGGAAAGGGCCTCACATATGCCTCCAAGTTACACCACTGTGAACAGTGATGCTGATGAAGGAAATAGGGAAACTAAGTGCGAAGCCAGGTTTTGGGTGTAGACCATGAAAAATAAACTAACGCCTGTGAGTAGCACTAACATCACATCAGTGCCTATTTTGCCCAACACCGGGTAGGTAGTTTATGTAATATATGTCTCCTGGAGAGATATTTGTATTTTAGGAACTTTGAATTCCAAGTATTAAGTAATCATCAGTGTGGAAATTTAGAGCAGATAATTAGAAATGTGGTATAAAACTTGGATATGGTACAGAGCCGCTCATTATAGAAGTGATAATTAAAGGCACAGCAGAGATTAAGCCTTTGCAGGTAGAATGTGCAGAGGAAGCATCTCCAAAAGTTACACTGAACGTTGTGAAAACCCACAGTTGAAAGAGGCCTGGGAAGGAGCACGACGTGTACAATTTATTAAACTCTGTGTACCAAGCATTGAACTAGAGCCTTATATAGGGCTGAGTCTAAAGATGTTTAATTAACTTTATTATCAAATGACTAGTAACTGATATTTAGCATTTGAAGGTAGGTCTGTCTGAGTTCAAAATGTGTGGTTTTTCTCTTATGCCACAGTGTCATTTTGGGTGATGCTCTCGTAAAATAGGAAGAAGTTTATGGTTTGGAGAAAGTGATCAAATATGTGAAATGCTGGAGAGAGGTAGGAAAAAAAAGTAATAAAAGCCCAGGGATTTGATGGTTAATTGCTAGTTCCTTGTAATTGTAGTATCATCAGTCTGGTGGCAACCAAATATGAGGGAATCCAGATCAGGAGAGCTCGGAATCCAGGACTGGGGCGAGGGCTACGTGCACCGCCCCCACCTCCTTCTGGGTTCCATCTTTTTGTTAAAATATACCTTTCAATATATTTTTCCATTATGGGTGGAAAAATCTCTGCCTTTGTTTAATATCTTTATTTTGCACTTGAGCAGCAGTGTAGCTGAATGTAAATTTCCCCGGTAAGAGTTCTTTTCCCTTAGGACAGTTTCTCCTGACACCTGTTGTTGCTGGTGAGGGATCTGCTTTTACTCCAACGGATCGTTTATTTGCTTTTAATATCTTCCTCTCTCTTTGAATGTTTAAGATTTTTCTCTGTGAGATGCTGTTATACAATTTTACTGAGGCGTTTTTAGAGATGGAATGGTTTTATTTTTTCTAATATATACTAATATGGTGTTTTTACTTAAGAATTTATACCTTTCTTCAATTATAGGGCATGGTAAACTTTCTTTTTTACTTCTTCCCTTTTTTCTATTCTTCTAGAATTCCAATTATTTACATATTGGAGATTTCTGTTTATCTATTACAACTCTTCACTTTCATATTTTCTAAATCTGTTTTCCTGTAATACATTTTGTGTGTATTTCTCAGTTACATCTTTCACTGTGATAGATCATTATTGATTCCTGGCTAAAAATTTTATATATTGGGAATTTTGACTTTTAACTTTTTCTGTAGTAATATTTTATACATCTAACTTTTTTATTAAACCTTTTTCATGTTCATCTGGACTTGTTTATTTTTTAAAATTTTCTAGTGAAAACATTTATTTACTTTTCTGTAAGCACCGGGATATACTTACATTAAACTTTGTCAGGTATTTCAACAAAACAAACTTCATTCAAAATTAATTTATGTTTAGATTGTGGACATTTTTTACTCTTTTTAAAGTGTGTTTTGGAACTTGTAGTTTACAGGTTCTTCTTCAGAGTCATGTATTAAACCCAAAGAGCTTCCTTTGTTCTGGCCCCTGACAAAATCATATTAAAAATAATATGAAAAATAAGGAGCTATCAGTAGCTTTTACATTTTGAACATAAAACAGGCATAAAAAGACAGGACTTACTTCTGCTAGGTATTAAGATTGATTTAATTGTATGTTAAACGACAGAGTGTGTATTGTTTAAAGGGCAAATAGAACAGAGCGGCCAGAAACAGACCCAGTTATGTATGAAACTCCAATGTATGGCAGATGGCACCTTACACAGGATATACCACCCCACGGATTGTCTGGGAACACTGGCTATCTCTATAGTCCACATATACACCCTTCCTTTATGCTCTACACCCAAATAAATTTCAGTAAAGTCTAGGTTTAGTTGTTTGCAGGAACTATAGGAGAATACTGTTATGATCCTGAGGTGGTAACGGTTTCTTTGACAGGACAGACAGACAGGCAGGCACACACACAAACATACATTGCCACTACAAAGGAAAAGAATGGTGTATCTTATTACTATTACCTTAAATTGGTCTCAAAAAAGACATTGTAAAATAAGGTTAAGCAGGAATTCACAAACTATACAGGATCTTTGTAGTACATATAACCAAAATATTATTTAGCATCCTTGAGTTTAAAAGAACTTTTAAGATTTTTTGTGAAAAGCAAACAATTTACTTAAAACAGGGACATTGGTTATGAGCAAAACATAGAAGAAAATTCATGAATGTTATGTGTTTGGAGAAGCAGAACTTCCCGAGAGATTGATTTTCCTGTGCCCTGTGTGGAAGAAGTTTCCTAAATAGAATCAACAGGAAATAAATGTAGAAATGGCTCTTACTAATGGAGGCATAACAATTCCCTACAACCCAGAGGAATAAAAGGCTAAAGAAAGCACAGTTAGAAGAGGCCCATGACAAAGGACGGTTTATCCTCTTTGGGCTTCTGAGGGCATTGCTTTGGGAATATTTTTAGAAAGTCAACAAAAGGCCAAATGCCCTTCGAGATCGCCCTCTGGGTGGAGAGAGACGGATGAGAGAACGTGAAGCCGGAGTGAGAGCGAGTCTGCAACAGCTGCTCAAGAGCCCATTCCGACCATAAACTAGCAGGTCGGGGGTTCGTCGCAAGATGCTAGGAATGGGAGGTGAAGAATTATAGCTGGTAAGAGAAATGTAAAGGGCTTAAAATGGACAGCAAGGGTAGATTAGAGTTTTCAGGAAGCCTACGTAATGCCATCATTGCATCGCAAATACCTATATTTAGTAAAAAGACAGGCATTGTTCAGATACCCCACTTCAAGACATAAGACAGTCTGCTTAAGAATGTCACAAACTCTTGCCAGGGGATTTCTCCCAAGTGGGTTTTAAGTTTCTAGGTAACAGACAGCTGAGCAACTGGAAACACTGAATCTTGTAAAAAAATGAAACATAATACGTCTTCTTCTTCTTCTTCTTCTTCTTCGTCTTCGTCTTTGTCTTCGTCTTCGTCTTCGTCTTCTTCTTCTTCTTTTTTTCTGACTTCCTTCTTTCCTAGGGATCTATTCTGCAGCCAAAGACACTAATGGGCATCCCAGTCAGCATTTCTAAAGCAGGTTTTGAGGAATGTAATCAGGTACGTAGAAGGGGGAGTGCTGGGGAAGATGATAAAAAAAATTGCCTTGGAAATATGATCTCCAAGAGTCGTTTCCTTGAGATTCAGAACGAATATGAGCACTTTGACAATTCTAGAACGTCTGCAGTGAAGAGACATGTGTTTCAGGGTGACTTTAGAGTGGCTAACTTTCTCATGGAGGAATTTAAGGAACATTAGGGCTCTGGTGGACACTTTGAGAAGTACTCGTCTAGAGTAGAATTTATGTTCAGGAAGTGTCGATTATATTTTTTAAAACCTATGCCTAGATTGTTGGGTCCAGCAATAATCTCATTTGTTTGGGGCCTTGGTTTAGGTACAGGGTTGTCCAACCCACGAGCTGTGGGCTGCATGCAGCCCAGGGTGGCTATGAATGTGGCCCAACACAAAATCATAAATTTACTTAAAATTTTTTTTTCTGACCCGTTTTTGTTAGTGTTTCTGTATGTAATGTGTGGCCCAAGACAACTCTTCTTCTTCCAGTGCGGCCCAGAGACGCCAAAAGTTTGGACACCCCTGGTGGGGTACAGATGGGTGAACAGCAACTGGTGTTGTAACTCACTGGTCCTTTGGAAGCAGGAGGAATGTGGAAACAATGGAGCAGAGCACTCTGGGTGACACTGAAGGAGCAGCACTAGTGTTAGAGGAAGGTGACTTTAATTTTCTGAAGACGAGGCATGTGATCTGAGCAAGAACATGGGTGGGTGCAGGGTTGTCTTGGATAAAGTGAATGGAATAAGGTGGTCTGAGCATAGAGTACAATGTTATTTTCTTCTGTCAAATAGTTGATTGAATTGATGCCAAGATGGCCCTTACTTTATTCAACATTATAGTGTGGCAAAACATTCACTGCATTTCCTTTTAGTGCTATTCTGTGTAGTTGGAGTATGTAAATAATAACCTAAAGAACATGACTGCACAACATCAATCAAATCTGAGACAGAAAACGGAATAGAAGGTGATTTTTTGACTTAGGGTGTGACTATGGACCAAATCGAAGCGAAGCGCATGCCGATTCATTTCACAAATATTAGGAGTCAACATCAGAGTGATACTCATGAAGTTACTGAGGATTTGCACAGTGTATATCATCAGTGCCAGGCAGCTATGTAGGAGCAGGATGAAGGATGTGAGAATCCATGTAATGAAGATACTCCCTCATTATGATAACCTGCTGAGATTATCTCCTTTCCCAAACAGCCTCAATTTTGCCTGATCACAGGTAGAGCTCTTCTGTATCAGGAAAAAGAACCCAGGGCAGTGGGGTGTTAAGTGACATGTTCCAAATTTGATAATGGGTGAAAAGCTCTTCCCCCCCCTTAGCCCAGACCCCACAGAGGCCTTGTTGGTGAAGATCAAGGCCCCAGGTGTTATTAAACCATGCTTCACTGGTATGTGACACATGAGAACTTGGTTTAATGCTCTGCTGTCACCATCTTGAAGTTCTTAATCATTTTTTAACAAGGTACCTCGCATTTTCATTTTGCACTGGACCCTGATAATTACATCGCTGCTCCTCACCATGATGTTACCAGTGCACTATTTTTTATGTGCTCAGGGGAGTTAGAAGCTCTTGGGACTTCTTTGAGCTTTCTTTTTATATATCCTACACTGAAGATCAGGCTTTTGGGCTCTTCCTATTCTCATGAATTTGGGGTGATAATAGAGGCCAGGGACCCTTCTTCAAGATAGAGAAATCCAATAGGAAGGGAAGACAAGCCCAGGAAGAGAGACAGGACAGACCAGGTTCACAATTGATCATAAAGAGAGAACATTCCAGAAGTCCTAAGGTAAGACTCTTGAATTCCATTTGGCCCATTCAAGTGCCTGAGCATGCATAAGAAAACAGTGAGATTAGTCTAAATGTCTAATATGACTAAATCTTTAGACCTAACTCCAATGCAGATCTCTAGCAAACTGGAATAGCACAAGTGGAAACTCTGATTAACAATTTCCCTCCCAGCCCCAGCTGGTGTAGCTCAGTGGATTGAGCGTCGGCTTGTGAACCAAAGGGTCATGGGTTCGATTCCCTAGTCAGGGCACATGCCTGAGCTGTGAGCCAGGTCCCTAGCAGGGGGCACATGAGAGGCAACCACACATTGATGTTTCTCTCCCTCTCTTTCTCCCTCCTTTCCCCTCTGTCTAAATTAAAATCTTAAAAAACAACAACAACAATTTCCCTCCCAAAAACCCAGAATCAACCTCAGAGTGTTCCACTTTGGAGAACCTACACATTTCTCCGTATCAAAAGAAATATTACAAAGCAGTTTTAAATATCACTCACTCAAGAATGTAGTCCAATCAGTATTTCGCATTCTGACCAATGAGAATGAGGTCAATTAATTAGGCATCTTGAGGGAAGAATTGTTTTTGAATCTCTCCTGCGGAGACCAGAATATCCTATTCTAATATCCATCACCTTTAAAAGCTCCAGTTGTTATCAATAATAAAAGTTTTATAGGTGACCGCATTTCTCTTCTCTCTCTAGTTTAATAGGTGTAGTCCGGAAGTTGGAGCCAGTTTCCCCAAGGGCTAAAACTGTTAGGATCACCAAACGAGAGTGTTTGCTGGGAAATGCAGTGAACTCAAGCAATTTACAGCTTTCATTCTCCCTTTCCATAAACGGCACTTCATTGCTCCTCTTTAGGCTGGGGGGAAATGGGTTTATTGCGTTCATTTTAAGAAATATTCCCATACCACTTCTGTGGGCCTCCCAACAGTTTCAGTTATATTTCATCTTCTAAGAAGTTTGCTAAATGTAGCTTCAAGCAGCTCACTCTGGTAGATGTGCTTGAGCCATTATCATCTATTTTTCAATAAAGCCGTGGGTGAAAGTGTCATTGATTCTTTTTCACTGGGAGAGAATATTAGCTTTTTATCCTCATCATATTATCTCTCTGCTTGACTGATAAAACTGTCATGCTAAAGGAAAGGTCAGGAATTATCGAGTGGGTGTTCATTTAATTCATCTCTCACCTCCCCCTTCCAACAAATGTATGTTGGAGTGTAACAGAAAATTTGTGTTTATGAAATGAGAACAGGAGAGAGAGATAAATGGATGAAGTCCTCATGGATTAATGACTTCATTTTGTTACCTAGAAATATGTGTGAGCTTTAAAGGGTCTTCATTTATAACTTACAGTTTTCTTTTATCTCATTTTCTTGTTTTGATAGAAAGAATTCTCAAATGACATTTAGCCGAGTAACAAGGCGCCTTTGATGGGTTAAAAATTTCTGGACATGAGAATGGGAGGGAGAATAGGAGAGGACAGATGGTTCGCATAGCAGGGAAAAGATGATACCACTTGCATTATTCAATGTATTCGAGGCAGTTATAATTAGTGCGTTACTTCTAATTACATTTTAAATTTCAGGTAAGATGGATGAATGGTGTGTTGAGAGACTCAGAATGAGAAGGATCAAAACAGGAAAGATTTGTTAGACCGCTAGTGGGTAATTCAGAGGAATCCGGACTGTAAAGATAGGTAATGAAACTAATGGGCCAGCTCCAGGTGCCTCCTCGCTTCCCATTCCACTTTTTATTATTTGTTCTGCCCTTTATTCTTCAGATGGTCTGATGAGGTTGGCGGTTTAGCATTTTTTTCCTTCACTCTGCGCCTACTCCCTAACTCTAGAATACCTATCTCATCGAACACGTTGGGGGGAGCATGGTTTTAGTCATGGAGATGTAGTTTGAATCCCAAATTGGCCTCTTAATTGTTACGTGACATTAGGCGAACTAATTGACTTCTCTGCATCTCACTGTTCTCATGATAAAAGGAGAGGGGGCGAGAAGTGATCATACTCTGCAGTTTTCGTTTTGTCACTGAAGCCCAAAACTAGGAAGTCGTCCTTGACTCCACCCTGTTTTCCATCCCTCACATTTAATTGGTCAGTAAGACCTTTGCAAGTCTATCCACTAAATATCTTTGGAGGCTGTGATTTCCTCATTTTTTACACTATTACCTTAGAGCAGACCCTCACCAAATTTCGCCTGGAAAATTGGAATGACCTATTGCTTGGTTTCCCGGCGTCTGGTCTCACACTCCATTCCAATTTACTTTGCACCTACGCAACACTGTATTCTTCCAAGTTGTATGTTTTATGTGTTTCCTACCCCCTCCCTGTAACTATAAAACTTACAATAAAGTCTTGGTAGCTTTTTATGATATGCAAAGTTTTTTACAATCTGGCTATTGCTTGCAACTCTAATTTTTTTTCTATTTATGATCATTTAATTATAACCGCGTCAGTTGAACTAATTGCTTTGTACATGCATATCCATAGGCCTAAAAATTCTCTCTACGTGGCACTTCCTTACTCTTCCACTGGCCTGTTATTTTCTATTCACCTATGAAATCCAGCTTAAATATCTCCTCTTCTTAACCTTCCCTCATTTCTTTGAATAATCTTTAAAATGCAAACACATTTCTATTTTTCTGTGTATTATACTAAATCAAACTTGCTTTATATGTACCCATTTTTGCATTCTGCATCTAGACAGTGGTAGGTTTAGCACACGAGTGAATTAATTAATAAAGTCATGAGTATTTGGTAATTGTATAAACCTTTAGTGTCAGAGTACCCATTAGGTGCCCGATAAATGTCAGTCTCTGTTTTTCTTTCTATTTCTTCTTTCTTAAAGTCAGTGTTTTAGTTAAACACACACACATACAATGTTGTGGAACAGCCTAGAAGACACTACCGAGAAATGCTTGCTTTAAGGAAAGTGAGTGAAAGATAATTTCCATGGGAAGGAACAGCAGACTAGATGCATGGAAGCCACCAGAGGTGAAGTGAATGATGCTGAGGCAATTAATTTATTCAGGGTAACTACTCATTGCTATGACTCTTGGTAAGAAAAAAAAAAAATCTCCCATCTTCCATCCTTGCATTCTACCAAACTACTGGAAGCTCCCTGAAAGTGACTTTCTATATGCTTCACTTCCTGGGATAGTTTCTCCCTTTCTTCAGCCAACTGTCTCCAATCTGAACTATAAATCAAAGCTCCCTTTCTCTGGGGAGAGCTAACATGCCAAAGCTGGTTTTGTTACCTCTGCTCTGTGCTCTCCTAATCTCTGGGCCTTCTGCCGGCCACCCTGCCTTAAAATCTTCTGCTTGTACATTATAATTCCCCATCTGACTATGAACTTCTGGGAGACAGGGTTAGGGGGTTCACTGATCTCTGTGTTCCAGTGCTCTGTACAATGTAGACATTCACTGAGTGTTCAAATGTATTAGTGAGTGAACAAATGAATGAGTCATTGAAGGAGGCCTTTGCGTGTCATTGCTTTGTACATGCCCCTTTCTAGAAAATGTTTTGGGTTTTGCATATGGAAAAATGCTTTGCCTGTTATTCACACTGACTGGAGGTAAAAGCTCTGAAAGCTAGAAACACTAAGCGTCCCACGCTTTCCACCTAAGAGGAGTAGACGTAAAAGGATTTCTCTGGGAAGACTCAGGGATACCAGCTCACACGGTCGCTCTCAACAGCCACCTGCAAACATCTGCAATGCCCTTCTCTTTTTCCCCTCTCATTAAACGTGCAGAAATCATGGGAAAGTGAAAGCTCTTGGCTGGCACTTTTGCCTCTTTGAAGTCTGCAAGTTCTAATTGTTTGTTGCCCTCACACGGGTCAGTTTACTTCCCTGCTAGAAACACTCTGTCCACTGATGCCCCCGCCTACCCCGACTCCAGCCTTTCTGCTTGCGTTTTTTAGAGTGCTGTAACACTCAGGGAAACTTCTCCTGATTAAAAACGTTTAAAATGAGTCAAGATGGCAGGTTAAAAATAACTGAAATGCCCCTGCTGTCCCAGTTATTAAACAATGGCCTGGCGGTGAAAACCTCCAGGCGGTGACTCCGGTGGACGGAGTCCAGCACCTCATCATTATCCTCCAGAAATCCTCGGGTCCGCTGAATCTGCCTCCATTAGCTAGAATGGAAAGGTTCTGACCTGTCATTTAAGCAAGAAAAGTCAACCAAGCCAAGTTCTTCATTACAGGGAAGATTTTTAGTGTCATAAGAAATCATGGCTTTTTTAATTTGTAAAGGGATAATAAGGGGGACAGCCTAGTGCTTCCCTGCCTGTCTGCCTTTCACTCATGTCAGTGCCAGTCCGGATTAGGCGTCCCTCCCATGCGTTCTGCAAACAGCTCTGTGGCCTCTGTGTTGTAGCTCTCATTGCTGCGGGAGGAACCTCAGAGTGGTGGCAGGGCGGGCAGCCTATGGGGTCACACTGCCCAAGAGTAGGTGTCAGCTCTTCTGCTTACAGGCTATGCAACCTTGGACAAATTCCTTTACACTCTGCGGTTTGGTTTGCTTATTAATCAAGTGGAGATGATACAGTCTCTACCCCATGAGGTTATTGTGGAAAAACTAAGTAAGATAAAACATGTCCAGCTCTTTTAAGAGCACCTAGGACACAGTATATACTTCACACATGTTAACTGTTATTATTACCATAATGTTATTTTTATAATTATTATCAGTTTGCCCTTTATATGCACACTGGCCTTTGCTATTAGACTGTAAATATCCCGAGGAAAGGACTTGTCCTGGCTTATGAGTGTGGCTATTAGTAGGCAGCTTCCAAAGTATTTTAATATCTGACATTACCATTCAATTACATTATGATCGGTCTCCTATGGGAGGTTATAGCATCTCTGCAGGGGACAGAAAGCACAGGCTGTCTGGGAACCTTGGGTCTTTGGGTGCCCAGAGCTTGAGCGTTAGGAATCAGAACTTAATCGACATGCAAGACTAAGCGTAGTCTTTGAGAGAGACATAACTGAATTTGCATTTGGATTCTGCCACTAACAAACTATATGCTCTTTGACCAAATCCCTAAAAGTGGTGAGCTTCAAAGATCTTGTAAGGTTTTTTTTTTTTTTTTTTTTAATTCTCACCTATAACGCAGATGTACCAATCTGAATTCATGGGACATACATCGTAGGAGATAATATATGTAAAATGCCAACTCTGGTCAGGGCACCTGGTAGGGATTCAATAGGTTGTCCAAATAAATACATGTGACAGAGGAAATAAAATTATATAGCCAGTAAGTGGAAGTAACAGAGTGGAGGTAATCTGGACTTAATGTGGAGAATAGCGTTCGGACGCTTAGATGTGTGTAATAATGGAACTCCTCTACTTCGCCATAGTGTGAGGCCCCATGATGATGTCTTAAGGGAAGGGAAGTGACAATGTATCTGGGAAGATAAAGAGGTAAGACAAGCACTAGGTGTCAGGGATACTCCATGTGCTAGTTCAGGTCCTCCAAGAAATAGATGACAAGATGGGATTAAACATACAAAAAATTTATTCCTAGTGTTGTAACCAAGTGGGACCCTTGGCTAAATGAGATTAATTTATAACCTGAGCATCTGCTCTGTGTCAGACACTGTATTTGGTCTGACAAAATAAGAGTGAATAGGACATGGGTCATGCACTCAGGTCACTTAAAATGCTATCACATAGTATGTCTTCTGTTGCCACCTATGCCCCCTGCTGTCATTCCTTAAAGGAAGACATTCTTCGTACTGTAAGTCAGGGCCCCGACACTGGTGGCCCAATATCTCACTGCAAGGTCCATTCACATCTCCCTCCCCCTTGCAGCAAGGCACAAAGGAAGAAGCATGGACTTTGGAGTCCGAATCCAACTTTCTGAACTTGGGCAAGTTACTTAACTTCTAGAGATTTCAATGGCCTACTCTGAGAACGAGAAAAAGAGCTCTGCTTTGTTGGAATTTTCTGAGGGTTAAAGGTAATCTATGCAAAACACTTGTCAAAACCCTTGGCACCTTTCAGATGCTCTAATATTTGTTGTAAATACTTTTGTTCTTATGAAATGTTACAGGATCTGCCTGCACCTACTCCTACTGTTATGATAAGGGATTAAGTGGTTACTTGTCACAAATAACCTGCTTGCTTTCACGTAATTGCCTTGTGAAGTCACAGCATCTGTGCCAGCAGAATCAAGGAGTGGAGAAGCCCGGGCCCTTAGAAGACTTTGAGTTGAAACCTGGAGCATCTATTAAATCATGGCCGCTCCAGCCAGCCTTGTTCATAGATCTGACTGTTTCTTCAGGTAATAGGGACATTCATACTTGTTTGTTTCTCTCATGGTATTATGACAATCCTAATAAAACTTTTAAATGATCCAGTTTGATCGTAATACTACTGAACTGATCTTCTAATTGGCTCATTGATTGGATATATTTCAGTTCTTATTACCTTCAACTGTTTCTGTATCATTTGACATTTTATGAAGGACTCCTTCTTTCTCAGAACACTCTCTTTTCTTGCACATCTGATATTAAGAATATTTTAAAATTCCTTTTGATCACCTCTCCTCTACCCATCCCTAAAATATGTGGGACCCACAGGATCTTGTCAGGCCCCTTCTCTCTACATTCTCTCTGTGGGAAATCTCATTAGATTCTTTAGTGTCAAGGATCAACCATACATCAAGTCCTCTCCAATGAGTTCCTTCCCACATATCCTGAAACTTACCAAGGATCTCCAACCGGATGTTACTGAGGCTTAGCAGACAAAGACCAGGCCACAAGGAACATACCTGTAGCCAAACAAAATTAGACTTCCTTAGTTTGCTGTGGCTCAGGAGAGCGCACACGGGAGGCCCTGTAGGAAACAATTCTGAACTGTGTGCTAGCAGAAAGCAAGTCAGAGATGATGTCTTCTGGAAATTTTTCACCTGGGGAGCCGAATAATTAAAGAGAAGTTCAAGTCACCATTGGTAAAGAGCAGCCACTCCCGTTAGTGGGAACAGGGGGATGTTGAGTTATTTTCATGGTTGTAGAACAATCTTGACTCTGCCTTATCTTGGACATGGTCCCAGAGTGGTCTTGTCTAATGATTGTCTATATAGCCTGAGCGTAGTATATGCCCGGTCGGGGAATTATGGCTTAGGCTTTGGTTTCATCATTGCTATCATGGGAAACTAAAAATTTTCTCTCTGTACTTCTGAGTCTCCAGTTCCCTCTTCCGTTCCCACTCATCCAAACCAACAAATGACAAGCCAAGCCTCGGACCTCCTCATCCTGACCACTGTCGCCTCAGTTTAGAAACTTGACTCTTCCTTCTTCTTGAGTATAAAAGTATTTTAACGAGTGCTCCTGTGTCTTCCTGTTTGTCACTCAATGCCTCTCATTTATTTGGACATTACCAATGTAATGAAACATAAATATACATTTGAGCCTGCATTTCTTGGCTCTGTCAAGAACAGATTGGTTACCAATGTTCACTGGCTTCCCTAGCACTTATGAGACCTTCCTAACATGGTTCTTGCCAGTCTGCTTTCGAAATATAGAAATAATAGATAATACTACTTAGCCCACGTCCTCAGGCAGCCGCCAGTTTACAGGCCAGGACGATGGCTACTCTCCGTATATGTGAGCTGGTTCAAGTCACTTCAGTTAGACCAGGAAGAACGCATAACGAAAAGATAGAAAAATGGAAAGATTAATCATGGAATTTATAACTGGGAACAGACTTAGTAGGAGGTAGGAAATAGAAAAGAGGAAAATTAGTTTGAAAATTAGAAGATAGAGAAAAACAGAAAAAAAGAATTTCAGAAAGGAAGAAGGGTAAAAACATATGGAAAAATAAGGAAAACAAACAAACAAACCTGTATTTATGTCCCAGGCATGTGGGTTCTTTGTGACCATTCTGTTGTGGCATATGGGCATTTGTTGGGTTCCCACCGTACTGGGTAGAAGGACTGGCAGCAGACATTGCTACTGACTGCTGAGCCCCCCACAGGGTCTGGGGCAGACTCTCTTGACACCAAACTTTTTAATATAATGGGATCAATCTTCCTATACTTCCCATGTAGATTCTTTGTAGTAATTTACACCGAAAGGTTAAAAAGAAGGAAGATGTTTGATACTATGCTCTGAAATCCACCAGAGGACGTGTTCTGCTGGATTGGCCGGGCTTACTAAAACAGTCCCCAAATCACTCAACCAAAATGTTGCACTGTAGGTCATTCTTAGGCATTGAACAGAACAGTAGTTTTTCTTAGTATCTCAAAAAAATTTTGGCCCCCTAAGGAAAGGGAGAGTGGTGAAATAGATTGGACCATGGCTGCTAAAGACATGCTAATCTCTTGAACATTTTCACATTCTATCAGGTTCCGCGAGGTATGGGCAAAACACACCTCTGAGAAAGGGGAGTCTAACACCAGCTGGATTTCAAAGCCTGTGATGTGCTATTGAGTGAAAAAAAAAATCATCGTCCCTCTAAAAAATGTGTTACTGACATTTAGCTTTGCATTCACACTGCAAATAGCATGTGTGATACAACTAAACATACAGGATTTGATGCTGTTTCATTTACTGTCGTCATCAGTAATGCGATTTGCATTCTTAGCAGAAAAAAAAAGCTGCTAGCTATTAAAATTCATGTAATACAATCTTCTGTCACAGAAAAGCACACTTCTTGAAAAGATGCTATTATCTTTATTATCAAATTTTAGTAAAATAAATACAACTGGTAAATAGATGTTGCCACGCCTTCAATAGTCTGATGTAGAAAACTTCAATTCCATTCATTTCATCGCATATTATCTGAAAACTTTTCTCATGCAAGATGCAAAGCCAGGTTCTGAGGTGGGATATGGAGCTCTTCCAAGGAATCTATGAACTGTCAGATAGATATTCAAAGTTACAAGTAACCAAAACTGAAAAAACTACAGGACATGAGACAGACAAATTGGGCAATGTGAGGCTTCTGAAGGAGACCCTTGGTTGCTTTGGTGTCATCAGGAGAGACTGTGTGCAGGTGGTGGCACTGCGATAAGACCTGAAAGACAGAACCTAGGGTGTATAGGACATTTGAGGTGAAGGATAGTGGGTGGGCAAAACCACCACTTTGGAAGCATTTCCAGATATCTGCTACTGTGATTATGTCACTCATCTTGATTGCTTGCTCTGACATTTAAAACTAAACTCCTTGAAAGGAAGCTCACAAATTAAGACAAAACAAACATTATTCAACACACAGCATGTTTAGTGGATTGAATCAATGCATACACAACATCTAGCGCATAAAGAGAGGAGGGTGGCTCAGAGAGGTCAAGTTCTTCTCGATAATAAGGGCTCCATCTTATCATTCATTTCCCAAGTTTTTAGAATTACCATGACACAGGGTAGGCACACACAAACACTTGCTGATGTTGTGAAGTATTATTACTCATATCCTTGAAATTATCCTGAACTAATTTGGCATATTTTATCGACTAACCAGTCATCCCCAACTCAAACTCTCTCCCTGTTCTATTAACCTTCCCACAATGCCCACTGTTTATCTCCCTGCCACCACCTAATCCAGGGCCACAGTTGCCCAGATCTTTAGATCTTGTTCTTTTGTTCTAGATCCTATTGTGACTCTCTCTGTGTATTAGCTTAATATCAGAATTTCTTTCCAAGGGCCTGCCCAATATAATCATCCCTTTTAATTCTGTTCTATTGTTATCTTATGTAAGTGACCACCCCCATTCCTGTTTCAGATTAGATAACAATAGCTATTCTGATAGTATTTTTATGAGGCAGTTCTATGTTCAATACAGAAAGAGGGTTTGGGGAGAAATACCAAGAGTTGAAGACATTAAGACATTCAAAGACCATATCAGAATAAATATCACAAACCATTTTAAAGGGTTGGAATCCTATCATGAAAGTCACGGGAACCATTGAAGAATTTTAAGCAGGAAGATAATTATGAGTAGATGTACATTTTTAAAAGATCATCTCATATGTTATGTGAACCATTAAGAAGGTGAATGGAGAGATACACACTTAAGTGGAATAACCTCAAAAGAGCTCCTATGAAAAATCTGATGCCACGTCAACATGATATTTTGATGGCTATCAATTCCCAGGCACTTGCCTGAATGTTGGACTGTAGGGATCAATAAATCATGACGCTTGCCCTGGAAATTGGTCACAGGGCTTCACGTGGGTGTCTCATTGAACTTTTCCACAATTCTATGAGATTCCCTTCATTATTATAATTTCAGAAAGTTGAGGATCCTGGTAGAGAAGTAACCGCTTATGGTCACCCAGGGAGTTATAGCGAGAAATGTAATTTGCACATGTCTGACTGCGAAGGCTATACTTTTCCAGTGACATCAGATAGGTCGTCGCTTAGTTCAATCAGCTTCGCCCCTGAGATAGTGATATGCTCCCTCTCTCTCTCTGACCCTTCTTGCCACCAGCTCCCTATTTGTATGTGTAACTCTTTGACTCGCGAGGTGCACTGTTAAATATTTGGGGTTCCTCACATTCTATCCCCAGCCCCGTATGTTTCTTCTCCACGTCCCGTCCTGAGTCTATCACAATGTTATCCAGGCATCCCAGTGGTGCTCTCCTCAAAACCTGTAAATGTCTTTCCCCCCAGTGATACTGTGCATGCTACATTTATTAACGTTGACACTTAGAATTACCCATTGGTAAAGTTTACATTCAATAAGATACTTTTATTTTTACCCAAGAGAATTATTATTTTTGCTTGCATTTTAGAGTCAGGCAATAGAGTCGGGTTACTGTTTATTTATATGTCCTACAAACTTATGGTAAGTGAGCAATAAAACAACAATGCCTTTAATCTTCCAAATACTTTTCTCTGAAAAGTGAGTTTTTAAAATTTCATCTTTCTAGGATCCAAAATATTTTCCCAAAATTCCTGAGGCACAATTTTGTTTTTTAAGGCAGTACTACATTTTTTCTATCATAGGAGGCAAAAATACTGAGGAAGGAAATGATCATTCTTCCTTAGAAATTAGCAGTAAGAAAGATTTAATACCTACTTATTGACTTATTTTATTTACTCATGCATTTAAAAATTTTATTTAAACATGCATCATCTTAAAGCAAAGTCAAGGAATGAGTGAGAACTTTGCATATAATGAGAAACAATACGTACCTACACATAGGCATGCACATGTACACAAATTTGGACAATTTTATCTCCGACTTTCATTATAGGAACAACTAGAATCTTTAACTTAAACCCCTGAATTGTATACTACTTCCTCCAAACCCCTAGTATGCTCTGAGATGCCTAGAACACTGTAGAGAATCCTTCTGTAAAAGACCACATGCCCATTTCAAATCAGAGATTGCCTATAAATGATATTGGACAGATCCTAGAGCTTTACTACAAATGGTTTCAAAAGAACTTCAAAATAGGGCCTAAGAAATTATTTTCCATTATCAACTATGATCCTAATAGTTGATATCTTTCCTATACAAAGGGCAATTGCAAATACATTGAAAAGAAGTAAACACAAAAATGAAAAGTTGTTTTAAGGACATGAAGAGACAAATCGCAAGAGAAAAACTATAAATGATTGGTGATAAAAATTTAAACTTCATTTTTAATTAAGTAAATGTATATCATATGCCCTTGTCACACTGGTAAAGATTTTTAAAATAAGCATAACTTCTTTTGCTGAAAGAAAACTTGCATGTTTATGGAGAGTCAGTGGGAATGTAAATATGGATATAGAATACATATATAATACACCGTGTATTATATACAATATATTACATACATATGTTGTATATACTGTATTACATATATGTATTATACTATATTTAATATAATATATTAAATATAAATATATGGGGGGAGAGAGAGAGGGAGAGAAAGAGAGAGAGTGTTTTAAATATATGTAGTGTTCCTAGGCAGTAATTTTGGAAAGAATTCCAAAGGAAGATATTAATATTCCTAGGAAGATATTAAAATTATGCCTTTGTAGTTTGTGCCTAACATGAGAAAGACGATGTTTATTTGCTGTTTGTCCCAGCGAAGCTGGCAGAATATAGCCTTGCATCTACAAATAGGCGCTAGCAGTCAAGAAGGAGATCAAGTGAGTTAAAGCCACATATTACAGAGGAGAGAAGGAGAAGGGGTGTGGAGGGGCAGGGGGAAGGGGTGCACTGACTCGAGTCACTGCTAGAGAGTGCAGTGTGGGGTCCCCCTGTGATTAGTGATTTACTATGTGGGCATCTGCCCTGTGTTTGGACTTTAACCCCTTGATTATGAATAAGCTCTTTTCTCATGGAGACAACCAAGAGCCTGCAATTCTCTCTTCTCTCACAAAGATAACCAGAAACCCAGAAGTCATAGACTCGGATTCCACCTTTTCTACAGTTTAATGTGGCCCTTCGTCTAATGCACGTTCTGTAAAAATTACAGCCTTGTCTATGGCCCAGATGCTGGGCCCAGGGCCCCTTGACACTTCCTTCGCCCATGTAATGGCCACACTGAAAAGCAGAATGAACGAGGAACGTGGCTTCCAAGCCTGCCGTCAGAAACCGCACCTCTCTTTTATGACACTTTTCTGTACCTCCATTCGGATTAAATTTCTTTCAGTCCTGTCTCTGTCTTAGAATATACATTGTAGCCTTTTCTTAGTGTTGCCACTGTGTGAAAAGTGTCAGAGAACAATCTTCACAGACTTTTTTTCCAGTACTGATGACTTTCCGGTGTCCAGCCAGCATCCACTTTTGTGCTTGGGGTGGATGTTAGTGTTCGGAGCGAGGAAGCAAAAGAATAAGCGGTGCCGTGGACACTGTGGACCACTTCCTGTTCGAGGCAAGGGATTCCCCTTCTGTTAAGAAACCTTTGCACCTAAAGCCAGACAACAGGGATCATGTTCCTAATGGCTACAAATGTATGTAGTTGGTCCTCAGCATTCCCTGCTATTTCCTATGTTTTGCCAGGCATAGCTTCTATCATTTCCCCCTTCGACATTTTTCTTATATTTTACCTCATGATCTCTCTCTCTCTTTCTCTCTCTCTCATTCTTAATTCATTATGGTTTTTCTTTTTTTTTAAACAGAGTCATTATATACCATATAAAATATTATTTGGAATGTTCATTCCAGGGCATTTAAAAAAAATTGTACACGCTAAACATGCCCTCAGACTATTTAATTGCATGGAAGTATCATAGCTCACCACGTCATTTTCCTAGGAGTAAAATCATTGCACCTGCGAGATTTTTCTAGACAGTACAGAGTTTCTCACTGACTCTTACTCACCACGTAGGAGTTTGCCTATTTCCCAACACTCTTGCCTACACACTTAAAAAACCTTTTTCAACATAATAAGCCTGTCAATTAAAATACATTCAGTTGCACATAACAGAAATATCCAGTAATATTGGTTAAAACAATATAACATTTTTATTTCTCTCTCCAGTAAAGAAGTTTGGAAAGAGTCCCCTATGTTAGTGGCTCGCAGCTCCTAACGCTTATCTTCATGATTCTAGTGCACGGTTTTTCTACTCCAAGGTAAACTATAGCACAAAAAACCTTCTAAAGGGCTCCAGCCATCACCTTGGATTAGAAATTGGAAGAAGGAGGGAAAACAGAGGGGCAGAAAAGAGCCCCTTCTAGATGATTTCACCTTCTTTTAGAAGCACTCCCAGAAATTCCAAGTTAAACTGCCCAATCTCATTGGCCAGAACACCACATGAATGTATTTAGTTGAGACAGAGGTTGGGAATTGCAAATTTTTTTTCTCAATGGCAATGTGCTCAACTGCAAAGCAAGACTTCCCTGAAAACATGAAGAGGAGAACAGGCACTCGGGTTAGGCAACTAGCTGACTCTGTCACAAGAGAAAATGAAATAATGTCATTACAGTGTGTTATCTGATAGTCATTTGATTATTAATGATGTGAAGCTTTTCTTTTTTTCATGTTCGGTGAACATCTGAATTTCTTTAGTGTATTGCTCAAATATGTCTTTTGGCTATTTATTTGATTGGAAAGGTTTATGAGATATTCTTGTGAAAAGACCACAAAACTGGCTATGAAAGGTGAATGCATGGAAGCAGGATGGACCGTGAGCATTGAATTTATTTTAAGATAGACCAACACCTGAATGTCTTTTGGGGATATGCTTGCAGAAAGTAAATATCAGGAACTCTGACAGCATAAGAGTAAATGTGACAAAAACAAAACCTGGATGTGGATGATAAAGGAAGTGTGATAAAGTGTGCAAATATGCTTATCTATTTTTAAATAGTCAGCTAATAGCTTCTGCTTCATTTAGATATACCTGAAAAGGGAAAAATCCAGGTACAGAATATACCAGTAGAAAAGTAATTATAAGAATATGATAATTATAGCAACAATAATAAATACAAAAAGCAAGAACAAATAGGGGAGATAATAGGAGATATAAAGTTCTTATTTTTTTACCTGCACTTATGTGTTGAACAAAGATGATTTAGAGAATCTATTGTATAGTAAAAAGTAAACTTAACCACTGAGAAATCATCAGGAGACTATAGATCTACTAAAATATAAAAAGGAAATCACACACAAACACACATATGCCAAACATCCTAAAAAATGCACATCCACAGAGCAAAAAGACAGAAAACATTAAGAAGAAAGTTATATAAGAAGACACTAGAGAGACCAATTCTGTCAGTTCAACAGAAAAATGATGTAAATATTAATCTACTGAAAACACTGAAGGCTCAAACTGCATTAGAAAGCAATGCCCAATATGTATCGCATGCAAGAAACATAACAAAAACAATGTGATTCAAAAGGTGAAATATAAAAAGATAGACAGGAACCTATAATGGCAGAGCAAAAGTAAGAGAATGATAAAAAGAGAAATTGACATCAACCTAAAGGTAGGGGGAGTCTTTAAAGCATCTGTATTAGATGATACTTCCACAATTATTTTAACTATGCTTAAAAATTTACAAAGAGAGCAACCATTATGGGAAGGTAGAGACCAGCTTTACTTATGAATGTGAAGTTAAAACTCTAAAAATTACACCTAAGAAAATACAATTTAGTATATTTTATAAACGCAGTATACCATGACCTGAATGGTACATGTACAAGTGTGGTTTACTGTTAGTGTAACAGCAAGTACGGGAGGCTGGTTCATTCAAGATGCGTGCCAGCTTCCTGAGAGTGAGCTTGTCTGTGTGGAAGAGGCTGAGCAGCTAATGTGTAATATGTGTACGTCGTGCACATTCCCCTAGCAGAGAGACAGTGTGACACACTTTAGATGTTAGCTGGTAAGACCAGCAGTTAGGAAGGCGGCGGCCTCTTCAGCTTAGGTGGTCATTTCCTCAGGCCTCCGGGAGTGCAAGGTGTGTCCACAGCCTCCTCGGGAGCTGCCCAAGTGGAATCTGGAAGACGTCAACAGACTCAGGGTCTTCCTGGTTCCCCTGCTTCCTGGGATGGCTACGGTAGCAGCTGCTTTGGAGGCTCAGTTCCACACTACTGGTCTGGAAGGATCTGGAAGGCCAGCTAGGGCCTGGACTTCTGGTTTTGATGACTTTCCTCTTAAAAGCATGACATTGGTTTTTGTTATGTGCAACTCTATGCTAGGGAAGACACAAATAAATATAATTCACCATATTAATGTATCATAAGAAAAAAGAATATATTGTCTACATAAATGCTAAAAAAGCATTTTGTTTAAAAAATTCCTATGTGTAAGCGATAATCAGGTAGAGGAAATAAACACAAACTATGGATTTAGCAGTCAAGTATATAAACAATGCTTTTGTATACAATTCACAAAAAAGATGATATGAAGAAAACTTTAAAATTCTGCTGAAGTAAATACACAGACATACTTACTGATGATGCACACACTTAGGCCCACAGATTTATAAAAATAGAAAACTATTGTACTTGCATAAGAATGATCATTATTTGTTAATTTTTCCCTAAAAGTTCTCCTTAGTTTTCTGATTAGAGTGGTATGTTTTAATGTTGGATTTCTACCTTGTTTCTTATACTAAAATAACTTCCAATTTGATCACATTTTAACCCAAGAAATAAACCACAAAAATGTTAAATTTATAATTTACATATTATCTTGAAGTAGACAAAGTAGTCTGTCATAGGACACAGAATTCATAAGATGTAAATTAAAATAATAGTATAAGGAAGTACATATTGTAAAAACTTTGAGCTTGTGTTAAAAATATCACAGAATTAAAACACAAATGAGAAAATAGAAGATAAATATCAGTAACATGTATTTTATTAAGACTATAAAAATTGTACTAAAAATCTAGTACAATTAATAAATGATAAAATATCTTAAATGCTTTACAACAAAATAAATAAAAAGAAAAAATAAATGAAAATATGCTAAAATATGCCCTAAAGATTTTTAATTTTATTAAATCATTTTTATCATTATTCTATTAAAGTTGTCCCAATTTTTCTCCCTTTGCCCTCCTCTGCCCATCCCATCCCCACTCCCACAGCCAATTATCACACTATTATCCATGTCCATGGGTCATTCGGATTTGCCAATGTTACCTTGGACAAGGATTTGATCTCCAAAATATATAAAGAACTCATACAACTCAACACCAGGAAGACAGACAATCCAATTACAAAATAGGCAAAGGATCTGAACAGGCACTTCTCCAAGGGGGACAGACAGAGGGCCCACAGACATATGAAAAGATGCTCAATATCACTAGCCATCAGAGAAATTCAAATTAAAACCACAATGAGATACCACTTCATACATGTCAGAGTGGCCACCATTAATAAATCAACAAACAACAGGTACTGGTGAGGATGAGGAGAAAAGGGAGCCCTAGTGCACTGTTGATGGGAAAGACATTTCAATTAAAGTAAAAAGGAGATATGCTTTTTCACCTATTCAAATGGCAAAAATCTTATATTTGATAATACAGGTCTCTTGACTTGTACATGGAAAAGTTGCCCAAATTATTGGAACTAGAATGTTCACCACAGTTTTGTTTATGATATAACAACAGAAAACAAGCAATATATTTTAGAATCTAAGTAAATATTACAATAGACTATTTTATAGCTCTTAAAATATATGAAGAGGAGATATATATACATATATATACTGTTATGGAAAGATCTCTAACATGTTATGAAGTGCAGTAAACAAAGATCATTAAACAATACACTGTTATGTGTTGTGTAAATGTAAACAATTATCTATATATTCATAAACAAGTATAAACTGATACACACAAAAAGTTGCCTTGAAGGAGTTATGTGAGCCTTTGGTGACTTTGGACGAAGGGACTTGCAATGTGGGAAGGACACCATTCTACTACTTTTATTTTTCTATATTATTTGAATTTTCCAATCTTGACCATGACAAGTTTTCTTTACAAAATTTATCCACCATGATTATTTAAAATGTGAGATTACAGGCATTCTTGCCTTCTTCTTTACTTTATGCATAATTTAAAGACACTCGTTAGTGTGTGCAGGGGGCCAAAAGCATCTAACCTTTACCAGGTGACCATCAAACAGTTTTCCATGAACTCTCTCGTTAACCTGGGCCACAGTGAAGTGAATTATGTGAGACTGATGCCACTCTCTGTGCGAAGATCCCAAAACAGAAATGTCAACAGGGCCTTGCTAACGTGACACACAAAGAGAAGGAGGGTTCAACACACACATTCTGTTCTCACGTTGTGCTCCCTCCGCTTATTTTCCACTTTCTATTAACCATAAAAATATATTTCCTTTAAACAATTAACAATACATTTCTAATGTTAAGAGGTATTTCAATTTCAAGAATGGATGAATGGCTAATTTGTGACCATGAATAAAAATGAAAGATATCGTGCCCAGAGGACAAAGCATCAATCGGAAAGAATTATCCATTAGTATGGCAGGAGGAGGTGTGTGATATCTCCTCATTAACGACTTGCTATGCATAAGTGCAAGAAGATAAACTTGACATTTTATACTGAGAAAACGACAAAGAGAAGACCTTGTATTGTCACCTATTATAGCTTCCTTAAGGTTTGAAGAGCTTTATTTTCCAAAAATAGAAATAGAGTGATCCTAGTCTGAATGGAAAAGTTAACAACCCTCTGACTTTATAGTCTGCTTTTTTCTTCCCTTTCCAATGACCCTTTCCTACCTCTTTATTTCTTTTTCAATAATGTCTCTACTTGCACAGTCTTGGCAAGGGACAGTGGCTCAACATAGGACCATAGTGATTAGCAGCTCCTGTGTGTGGGATTACAGTGATGATTTAATTTGAGCTTACATCAGAATTCTGTGGAAGGGTTTATTTGTATTTTAAAACAGTCCCTTCTCCCCCATCAAAAGAACTTCAGGAAAAAGATGAGGATGAGGAACTCTTGCTTGGAACTGGAGCAAAGTCTCCAAGTGGGCTGAGGACACAAGACTCTACAGGTTGCTTTTGTCTAATGAGCAATTGTTTTCATTTCAATCTCCTTGTAGCCCCGGTATGGATATTGGGGCATAGAACCAGGTTTGACTGAAAGACTATGAAAGAGGGTGGAGACCAGGTATTCCTTTTTTCAAATAATTAAAAAAATCTCAAGTTACAGTTTGCATTCAATATTATTTTTTATACAAGAATAAACTCAAAGTGGATTAAAGATTTCAGCATCAGATTTGAAACCATAAGTCTCCTAGAAGAAAACATAGGCAGTAAAATCTTGGACAGTTCTCTTTGCCATATTTTTTCTGATACATCTCTTTGGGTAAGGCAAAGAAAAGAAAAAAATAAACGTGGGACTACGTCAAACTAAAACATTTTTTCACAGCAAAGGAAACCATCAACAAAGTGGAAAGGTAACCTACTGAATGGAAGAAAATATTCACCAACGATACAATACATCTGATAAGGGGTTATACCAAAATTTATAAAGAACTCATACAACTCCACACCAAGGGAAAAAAAAAACCCAACCCAATTAAAAAATGGGCAAAGGACCTGAATAGACAGTTTAACAAAGAGGACATACAGATGGCCAATAGACATATGAAAAGTTGTGCAGTGTCACTGATCATCAGACAGGCTAGATATCTCTTGCCCTACTCGTCTCTATCCCCCTCAGTCTCATCTTTATCTTTTCCTCCCTCTACCACAGTGTGGTCTCAGTATCATGTCTTCCAAGAGGCCCTTACCTCACCTGGCAGAAGCAGGAAAGGGGACTGGGAACTGGTCTTTGTAAATACCATTTCAGCGACTTTCCAAACACAAGACTTTCCCTACGCCCTCTTACTAAAAAGCCCACAGCGCCTCCTACAGCACCTCCTACGTCTAGGATTCACTCCTCAACTTGACAATCAAGGCCCTCTTCAGTGAGGCGTCCCCTGTCCCTTTAGCACCAGGTCCCTCTGATAGGCTTGCCCATCCTCAGACACCATGCTGAATCCTCTAACACCCAAGCCCATAGAAATGCCTCCTCCACCCATGGAACTCACACAGTCCTCAAGGAAAAAACCTTTTGTTTTTTTCCTTTTCAGTTATGTACATTAAATTCTTTCTACTATTTACATGAGTCATCAGCTACCACTTGATAATATATCATCTCTCCCCTTGGGATGTTCTAGTCCAGTTTCTCGGTGGTGGTTCACTATGCATTTATCACTGCAGACCATGTCCCATGGTAACCTACAAACATCATCTCTCTTCTAACATACTGCAAGTTTCTATTTGATTCCTGTCTAAGTTTCACCTCCCTTCTACCAGGGCCTTGCACACGGCAAAAGAAAACATTTGTCCCTTGGAAGTGGCTGACAGGGAGTATAGAAGCTCTTTGTGTTTACTGAGGGCCATATCATGGACTTCCGCATACAGAAAACATTCACGTAAGGCCTACATTTTCTGACACATTTCTCAATTGCAAAAATGATGTCTCATGGTCACTTCACATGTCTTGACTTCTGGATTAAAAATATAGTGACATTAGTGTATTCCATTTCTCCTCATGTGAAACATAATGCTAAACATAGGATTTGAAACCAGTTCTACTCAACTCAACAAAATGTGATCTGTCTCCTGAGTAGTTCTTGATGTGTGGTGTCCAGAAGTGGATTTAACGGCAGGTGCACTGGGCGCGCGCCCTGGGGCCTGACTTCTGAAGGGCCCTGCAAAACCCCAACTTTACACTTTTTTCTAATGACACCAAGTTTGGTTTCATATGTGCAATTTTAGTTACGTACAGGTTTACAATCGGCGGCAAAACCTGATAGCATGTTTAAGTATTTTCTTCTGTGCCCGGGGGCCTCAACCGGCCTTAATCTGCCTCGGGTGGTGTCTACAACTCACATGCATGTAAACACACGAACACACGAAAACACAATGTCGATTTCAGTGTTATTACCTTCAGTGAAAAAGACTTTGAAATAAACCCAACTTCTTCCCTGACTATCTCAAAGCTCCTTTGCTGCCATTACTTCTCATCAAGAGCCCTGTAGTTCTTTCTCTAACGCATGTCTCAAGTATGTAGGGGACGAACCTTTCCAACCCCTGGCATATCATTCTGAGAACCAGAAAAAGAAAGGAGGCGAAAGTGACTAGAATTAATAATAACAGTTTCATTTAAAGGTTTTCTAAAGTCAAATATCTGAGCATCTTACAGAACCCAAGATAGGGTGAAGGGAATTTTTTTTTCTCCCAAATCCCAAAACTGTGAACTTCATGAGGTTGAACAATTCCCACAAATCGATACCTTAAAACAAGTATCTTTGCGCTAAATGTGAAAATGGGTGTATTTCAATATTTTTTTCCTTTCCCAAATCCCCTTCCTTCCATCCTTCTTGTCACTCAGTTCCTGTTTTTCCTCCCTGGTCCCCAGCTGTGCCTCTCTCTTTACAGGATCGCAGCACGAAGCAGCACACATTTTAAAGCAGAATTTAGGATTTGACACAGGATTGGATCCAGCTAAGTCTGCAGAGAGAATCTAATTAGGTAGATGGGATTTGAGAAGCTGGAGTTTTTCTGGGACACCTGGCTCACCCTTCTGTGTAATGGAAGTTGTCACTGGCCCTTTGCAGGCAGCTGAGGCATCGGGACGTGGGTGTCACTTCTCATCTGAATTAAATGCTGCCTCCAGCGTGACATCTCAGGCAAACAGGAACTGCTGGGCGCTCAGGCACTAGGATCTTTACCTGAGGTCCCGTTCAACTCAGAGACACTGTAATTTTGCACTGGGAGAGAGCTGTCAGCTCAGCATGAGGAAGAGCTTCCCAAAAATCAGAACTACTGGTCACCAAATAGACTGTTTTATTGAGTAGCGGGATCTCCACCAGCAGCCAAATTCAGGCAGAGATGTGGCTTATGGGGAGGTGAAAGTAGGGTCCACTTCAGAGCCATAAGACTTGCTATGTTAACTTAGAGCTTTCAGCCTCAGTCCCTCACCCCTGAAATGGTGGATATCGATATAACATTTATTCATTTGCATATTCAATAAATACTTATTGGGAATGCACTGTATGTGAGGTATTTCTTCTAGGGATGGGAATAGAATGATTAACAAAAGAGGCAAAGTCCTTGCCCTCATGGAGCTTGCATATTAATGAGGAAAGACAGAAAGGAAGCCAGTTCATAACTGGTTGCCATGTGGTAATAGTGGTATAAGGAACGGGATAGAGAATGAGGTTGGAAATGCTGCCAAACCTACGGAATTAAGTGAAAGTTAATGAAACTAATGAAAATTAAATGAGATAATAGTGACTGACATTATTAAGCATGTTCTGGTTTCCTGGCAGTATGCAAAACACTATGCCTTAAATAAACCTCATATAAATATGAACTAATATTCTCATTTAACAGACGCTGCAACTGAGACTTTGGATAACTGTGTAACTTATCCAATAAACCTAGTTAGAGGTAAAGCTGGCACTAGAATTCAGGTGTGAGCACCTGACTCATAGCAGAGGAGTTGTTATTGATGAAATTTGTACACCTTATGATGCTATTGAGCAATTATGAAGGTTATGTGAAGTTGAACTTTACACATTTAACAAAGACCGGTTATGAGATGCTCAATCTATGGTGTATGTAGGGAGACATAGGAAAGCATTTGCTCTAACTTTCCATCCCGTTCGGGGAACTCTGTCTCAGGAAAAACAATAGCTTAAAGCAGCATGTGACTCAGGGACACAATAGTTCTAAACAGAAGTCGTTGCTGTTTTTGGCAGTAGGGGATAAAAGAGGAAAGTAGCAATGGGGCGCAAGGTGGTCTGGAAAGACATCTGGGTTTGGGTGAGGTCTTGAGAGGGGTAAATAGTGATGTTGCAGGAGAGAGGTCCGTGAGTGGCAGGGGGTCTGGGCTGGAAGAAGGTAGACTGAAGGAAAAGAAAATGTTAAGGGCTTTACTGTGTGCCAGGCTGGCATTTTCATCATTTGCTGGAGGGCGGGAGGAAAGCTCAGAGAAGCTGACTTTTCCTGGGTCATAAACCTGATCATTATCAGAGCTGGGCTTTCGGATTCCAAAGCTCAGATGTTTTGCACTATACTGTGTTTGTTCCCTAAAGTCCTAAAGTAAGATGAGGTGGGACAAGCTAGCCTGTGGAGGTCTGAAACTGGAAGAGAGGAAAACAATGTAGGTATTTAATATTCAAGAGGGAGATTGGAGGAGTTTGCAATGCATATGTGTCTAGCTATGTTTTCTATAATTGACGTAATGTGAAGATCGAACGCAGGGCCTCTTCTGACACTGTATGAAGATTCCATCCACCTTGACAAAGGTGGGCTATGTCCTCTCCATTTGAGATTATGTAGAAAGTTGTCTGCTCACCTGAAGAATCAGTACAAGACTACAAGAAATATACAGATATATTTGCATATATGAGATTGTCAACTGGATCATGGGGACTTTCTTGATGAGATATACAGAAACAATCTTAAGTCTAAGATAACAGGATATGGACATTTCATTTGCTCTTTTTCTCTCTAAGGTTGATTAACATAGTTTTCTTGGGGGGCATTATTTTAAAAATTTATCTTATTTCTCTACATACAGCATGAATGCATCAAGCTAGAAAAATAATGTTACAAATAAAACAAAGTCCTCCTGACAAATTCCAGTTCTCTGTAGTGAGACAAACATTATTTTTATTTTTGATATGTATCCCTATCATGTGCTATCCATTAACATCCATGTAGATCTACCTATAAATATATTATATAACATATAATATAGACATAATTATTTTGGCAGTTATTTCAAGTTAAAATTCACAGATTTTAAGGATTCTGTAGCTTTCTTTTTTCCTGCAATAGTATGTATTGGGGAGTTTTTCCTCTTACAATATATAAACAAACCTCATTCAGTTGTATTAGCTGGATAGCATCCCTTAAGATAAATATGTTTTAGTTTACTTTATACTTATCCTACTTATTTGTCGCTATTATAAAAATACCAGCATGGAATAGCCTTGATCTATGCCTCTGAGTTCATGTTTGATTTTTTTCTCACAACAATTCTAAGAAATGAGTTTACTAGATTATATTTAAAATTATAATAATTATATGTCTTAAAATTTACCTCAAACATGGTTGAACCAATTTCAACCTATGAAATGTCACCTATCAGCAACATACAAAAGTGCCTGACACACTTCACAAATACCTGATTGTATAATTTTTTGTTTTGAGTCTGTGTTTTTCTTAGCTAGTAATTATATTATTATTTATATTATTACAGATGCATAGAAGACATAATTCTTGTCCTACAGGAGCTTTCAAGCAACATCTCAGTAGTTAATAGGACTATAAGGAGGTAATTAAGAAATAAAGACATTGATAAACTTTCTGGAACAACAACAAAAAGAGCATAACTGTCATAAAAATTTTGATAACTTTCGGACAGTTGTCGTAGCCCCCGTTCTCCAGCCATAACGTCTGCAGAAATGAGTCGTCTCCCTGGGGTGTTCACCTCGACTCTGCAGGAGGATTGCACATTAAGCAGCACGGAATGGTGACACCTGTCACTGATGGGGCTACTGGATCCAGGGTTTCTTTTAGTCAGTGCATCATCTTGACCATTCCATGTATCTTTTGTGAGCTTTAGTGTCCTCATTTCGGAAAGTGAGGACCCTCAAGTGTTCTTTATAGATGTAAAATTCCATTATCTTAAGAACCAGTGAAATATGTATTTGAATAGGGTATTCTTGTACTGCAAGCTTTAGTGGGCGTCAGAGTCACCAGGAAGGTTTGTAGCAAGATAAAGTTCTAGGTCCCAGCACTAGGGGTCTTGGTACGGGCCTGGAAATTTTCATCTCTTACTCTTTCTCAGGAGATGCTGAGCTGCAGGTCTGATGTCCACACTTTGAGAACTATAGATTTTAGTATGCTTCTCGGGCACCTACAGGATGCAGGTTGAAAGAAAGCCTGAGAGAGGAAGAGGTAGTAGTTGGGGGTTTCTGAAGGATAAAATTATAGGTTCCAGAGGCAATGAGGTTGAAGCCAAATTGTGTTTTGAAAGAGACCGTTTGGAGGCTATAAGAGAGAAGTGTTGGGCCAGAAGGAAGTCATCCAGGGAGGAGGCTTTCGTTGTAATTCAGGGGAGCGAGGAGCAGAATTTGAGCGAAGGTGATATTGAAGGGGGAAGGTAGGAAGAAATTAAATCCCAGTGATTCAGGAGATAGATCTGGTTGAGAATGAAGGTGAGAGAGGAGGCTTAGATGACTCACAGATCTCTGTGACTCAGATTTTGGGTAATTAGGTAAATGATGGTGGGTTAGTTAAGGGGTGTGTGAGTTCTGTGAGGGGGTAGTGTCACAGGCAGCCCCGAGTTCCTACACAAGGACCAGAGATCCGTGGGACCTGACAGGACTGCTACCTGGAGGCCTAAAGTGACCTTAAATTAAGGGTTAGTCTCCCAGGACTAAGATCAAATAGGAAGCTCAGGGGGAAGGGTATTTGAAAATAGGGCTGATTTTATTTTCAAGTTACACAGTCTTTCGTAAGGATTTTATGAAAGATTTGGAAACTTAAATAAATAAATAATAGCAAGGCGTGGGGCAGCTATAAAAGAACGATAAAGAGGCAACTGTAGCAGCAGCAGTTAAAAATTCACACGGATAAAATAACAGAGTCATGAATAAGTCGGAAGCATACACAGACACGCATATGTACATACGAGATGGAAATAGAGAAGAAAGGAGGGCTGATTTCTTTAAGTAGTCATAGCTTATATCTTAGATAAATAGCAGCTTTAAAATATATGTAGAGAGAAATAGATGAAATAGATGAAAGACCATAATAAGTATGTTAATGCATAAAGAGTGGATCTGCCTGGGTGTTAGGTTTGTGGGCAATGCTTATGTTTTTAATACAAACTTTTATTTACTCAGTTTTCTATGATCAACATGCTATATTTTAAAAGCATGAGAAAATTATTTAACTTTTTTTTAACTTGTTTTTGAAAAGTGGAAGGCAAAAACATGATGGAATTCTTTAGAGAATATATTAGAATTTGGTTTTCTGGTTCTGCTCTCTCTGCATCCCAAGACAGTTCTTGGCAGTCCCACAGAGAACTGTTTAGATCCCTCACTGCTGAATTGATTGGCAGGCTGGAGCCCCCGGAAGTTGCAGCCTCACAGGCAATTTGATCCATTCTCACTGGGAAGCCTGGGGCTAGGAGGCACTATTTAGAGTAACACGGCATTGAAACCAACTTGAAATACCAAGAAAAACTGTTAGTGTTACAGAACAGCCTCTGGCAGACCAGGACAGACAGAGAGATGTGCTCTGGCAAAATTCAAACTTTGGGAGCTCTTGGCCCACTTCACTCCCCAAGACTCAAGAGGATTGGGCAGCAAATGCCCCCAGCCAACATGGATGGATGCCGATAATAAAAGAAGAAAATTTAAATAAACAAACTAATAAATAAAAAAAAGACATAAAATCAGAAATATAATAGGACTTATTTTGAAGTCCATTTTTTGATGAGATAGGGTGTTCATAGGAAAAGAAAAAAAGGCAAAATTTGCTCCTATGTCCCATTGATCCCTGTCTTTTCTTTCATCCCTTTGCTTGTCATTGAGCTCTAATTCTGTGGCTCTGTGACCTGGGAAATGGGAACGTAAGGGTTCAAAGATACATGGAATGCCTTCCTTTACTGATCTATGTTCTTCTTCTGCCTTCTTTCTCTTTGGAGGGACTCAAGCTGTGAGCGTGGCTCTTGTGAACTACAGGTTAATTGTTGTCTACAAACACGTACATACTAATCCTCTCCTTTCCTTCTTCTCCCATATTCTTTCAAAAGTAACCCGCAGAGTATTTTTAAAACTTTATTTATTTGTATTGACTAAGGTCAACGTGCATATCACCTTCAGCCTCTATTTAAACTCTTTATTTCTCTATATTGTACACTTTATAGAGAACATGCAAGTAAATCCACTGTTATTTCTCCTTCAACACGATCACCATAGGTGGTAAGTGGCTGAGATCACACAAGAAAGGGAAATTGAGGTGGAGGGTTTCTTGTCTACTGCTCTACAAACATGGAGTCTTTCTAAATCACCTTGGGGCTCAGGCTTGGCTTTTTCATCCTAGCAGTTTCTCTGTCACTGGGTAAGGGTAAAGGCTGGGGAGAAAGTGTTTACCAGAAGGAAGAGAGAGCAGTAGCTGCAGTGTTTCGTGGAGTAGGGACGCTGCTAATACCAAACCACAGAGCTACAGGAAGGAAGCCAGATGAGTATACAGCCAAGACTCCCCCTCCTCCTCCGTCTCATCTCCAAGCTGTGCTGTCCATTGGCCTGAACCAGCTTCTAGAGGGATTTCGCTGCATATTTGTATTCACATACATGAAAGTGCATGCATGTATTCAGCTATATATATTTTATTCTATGCAAAGATTTTTATATATTATGTATCTTTTTTGCAATTTTCTTTCTCCTCTTAATAATACATACGAGAAACCTCCATGATCTTCACTAAAATAAAATGGAACCTGATCAGGAAATACTGATAATCAGCCTGTGAACAAAGGTTTTATTTCTATAATGTTATAAGAATCAACCACCACGGTACGTCTGAGATCAAATTCTTTGTGGGGCCCATGTTATAAAATCAGATAAATAAAAGGTTTAAAGTATCTTAAATCACAGGAATGTTACACAATGTTATAATTATTCTGCAACTTAGACCATTTTCCCAGGTTAAATAAAGAAAGGGAAACTTTTCTGGCCAGAAAGGTCGTTGGTTTATTTCACATAAGCAATTTACTAAAAACAAGGCAACACGTACTTCTGAGCTGACTCATGCCGCTGAGTCCTTTCTGAGAAGGCTATTGGAGGAGGTCACGTAGGAGATGTGACCACCGGTCCACTGGGAGCTGGACCCCAGCAATTAGGGGCCCCACATCTTCTGTCCCGTCCTTGGAATGGAGATTCCACCCACCATTCTCACGGTAGGAACCATTTTCAACGTCGGAACCTTGGGAGAGTAAGTGTTGCTGAGGCCATCTGGACCGAATACGTGGCTGAACCACGTTAAGGCTTCTCTATAAACCTTTAAGAGTCTGGCCTGCGGTGCGCAGACCTGCTCGTGCTGCGTGGGCAGCAGTCACGCCGGGTAAGTTCCCTCGCTTGGTAAACCTTGGTAGCCCCCTGCCAGTCTGGGGTGACCTCGCTCTTTGGTCTCCGCGCCCTCGCGGTACGGGGGCCAGTTTCAGAGTCCCTGCAGGAATCTGTTGGTTCGCACACTTTAAATAAGTGTGCGAACCAACAGAAGCTACTTGAGGTGGGGAAAGAAGTTACCTTTCTTTATCCCAAAGTAGTTTGTGAAGCAGTAATGATTGTACACTTTTTGGGAGGAGGAGGGTGAGGAATTACAAAGTACGTTTTGCGTGTTTTCCTATGTTGCGGTTCAGCACCTTGTCTCAGTATTCACAGTGTCTTAAATGACTGGTTATTATTCCTTATTAGCTGTGCACCATAAATTTATCCGTCACCAGCATATTGAAGGACGTTTACATTTGTTTGAGTTTTTCTTGATTCTAAACTGCATCAAACATCCTTTTAAATATTTCATTGTATCAATATGGGTCATATACAGAAAAGTACATTAATATATATGGAGTTCAGTAAGTTATTAGCTAGATAAATATTTCAAGGAACAGAATATTGAGAATCCTGGAAGTGTTTTCCCTCATATTCCCTCGCAAACATTCTTTTCTGTCTCCTCTCAAGTTTATAAGTATTATGGTTTCTAACATTTTATCGTAGTTTTTCTATTTCAATCTTTACATAATGGAATAATCCAGTAGATAATTGAGTATGTTCGTGTTATTTGATCTAAATTGTTGGACGCATTTACTTTTAACATGTTGTAGTTTAACATTTTTATTGTTTTATAATGTTACATTGATTTATAGTTGATATTTGTACGGTTAGTAGCATGTGCCTATTGTGATTAATAATGTTATAAATATTCTTGTTCATGCATATTCTTATCTATACTAATGCATTTCTGCTAGATATTGCCAGATAATATGTTCAGATTTAATTGATAATGTCAATATGTTTTATAAAATGTTTGAAGCAAACACTCAGGATTGAAAAGGATGCCATTGATCACATTCTTACCAAACTTAAATTATCAAAATTTTTATGTTTAGGTATTTTGGTGATGTGAAGTGGTATCCTATAATTATTTTATTTTTCATTTTACTAATATGAATATAATGTCACATAATTATTATTCATTTTGTGAAGTATGATTTCATTTTTTGGTAATTTTTTATTCAGTCATCTTACTGATTTGTAATTGATTGTAATTTCAGTTTCTTACTGATTTGAAAGCATTCTTTATATATCTTTATAGGAGCCCTTCTTTATGTATATTTCAAACATCTTTGCCTCCTTTGTGGCTTATTTTTTAATTGTTTACTGGAATCTCATGATGAACACAAGTTGACAGTTTAAATGTCAAATTTTTTCCTGTGGTTGGTCTTTTCCTGTCATTGGTCTCTGTTTTCATGCCGCTATATCCCCAATTCACTTTTCATCTTTTGCATTTAGAGCTAAGATCCACCTGAAGTTTATTATTGTGAAATAGGGAACAAGGCTTTTTTCTATTCACGTGGGTGTTCAATTTTCCAAGTACCATTATTGAAAACTGTCCTTCCCTTCATTGTTGAGTCCTGTCATTGTCAAAATCACGTGGTCATACTTGTGTGTCTGTTTCTGTACTGTCATTTTTTTCACAGGGTCTATTTTTCTGCCAAATATTTATTTTATAATAACTTTTTCCGACAAGATTTATTATGTAATACATCTTGGAAATTAGTAGGTTAAGTCCTTTCATTTTCATCTTCGTTCCACTTGTACTTCTTCCATAATATCTTGGCTCTTCTGGCTCAATAGAATGCGGAATAAAAGTGGCGTAGGTGGATGGACATAAATGCCTTATTTTCTATGATATTAAAGAAATGTTCTATACAAGTGACCATTACATCTAAAGTTTTTCTTCCCAGTTATTTTATAATATGTATGCTTTACAAGTTTCCTTCTATTTTTAGCTTGCTAAGACAATGACTTTTATTGTACTTTTTCTGTACCTTTTGAATACTTGTATAATATTTTAGATTTATTTTGTTAACAAGAAAAATTACATTGACATAATTTTGTGTGTTAAAGCAAACTTTCATTCCTGGAATATTTTAAATTTGGTCATGATATATCCATAGATAGAAATATAAATATAGAAATAGAGACAAATTGTGATAAGGTTTTTTTTTGCTATTATTAAATTATGTCTTAGTGTTCTTTGCATTTATGTTTATAAAAAAGAATCGTCCTTTCTCTTCATGCCTTTGTAAGGCTGTCGTATCAAGTTCACACAGGCCTTACACCAATGCCTGGGAAATATTTCTTATTTGTCTCTTTACTTGGAAGTGTATCCATAAGATTGACTTTGATTCTTTTTGATATAATTGGTGGAATTTACTAGTAAAACAACCTGTGCCAGATATATTTTGTGGGAAACTTTTCTTTGTAATCACAGAATTGATTTTTCTGTACTAGTCATAGAACTATTGTATATTTCATTAATTTTTGTATTAACTTTAATAAGTTGAATTTTCCAGAAATCAGTTAATTTCATGTAATTGATACACATTATTTTCTTGCTTTTCTCTGTCTTCTTGAACATATCATGCTCATTTACAGCAGCTGTTTTATTAATACACATACTCTAATTCTATAATCTCTGTCAATTCTAGGTCTATTTCTTTGATTAATTTTCACCCTAGATATGGACATATATTGCTAATTTATATGCCTGATAATTTTTGGTTGAGTTCTGGACATTTTGAATTTTACATTTTTGGGGTGCAGGAAAATTTTGTATTCCTTTAAATACTGTTGAACTTTGTTCTGGCATGTCGTTACTTGGGTATATTCATTTCCAGACTTGTTTTCAAGCCGGTATTATGAGTCCAGTCTTTATCCTAGGGCTAATTTAATTCCACTACTAGAGCAGTAATTTCCTGAAGACACTACCCAATGTCATGTATTACGATGTTCTTTCACTCATAGTGTATTTGCCATAACACAGGCATCGACATTGTTATGTTACTGTTAAGTAAATGTCATGCTTCATTTGGGTTTCATAATTTTTTTTTTTCCATCCAACGTCCTTCTGTGCTTCCTGGATACCGTTCAGGAGACCACATTACATTTAGTTATGTTTCATTGGTATTCTCTAGACAGTAGCAGTTTTTGATGACCGTGACAATTTTGTAGAGTACTAGAAAGGTGATGTTTTAGAATTTCTCTCATTTTGGGTTTGTATGGTGGCTTTCTCAAGGTTGGAGTGGGGTTATGGGCTTTGAGAAGGAGGTAACAGAGGTAAAGAGCCATCTCCTCACATCCTGTCAAGGTGCATCCTACTGACGTGAGCTGTCACTGATGATGTTAATCTTGGTCAGCTGGCCATGGTGGCGTGCGCCAGGTTTCTCCTCCGTAAAGTTACTTTTCCACCCCTTTCCACCTTGGGCTTTTTTGAAGGCAAATCACTAATCCCAGCCCACAGTTTAGGATACAAGTAGTACATTTATCTGGAGGGGGCACTACATGCGTAAATTATTTGCAAGTCTACTTTTAGGATTGTTTCTCTTCTCATCCCTGTATGTAGTGATTTTATAAATTTTCTTGGGTTTTGTGTTGATTTGTTTGCTTCGCTTGTGGTGGTTTGCTTCTTTGTGTGTTTTGTAACTCGATATTGCCAGTGGGATTTTATCTGTGATAATTATGTATGGCCTGGCATCTAAGTTGCCACTTATGCTCCACTTCAGAGCCTCTCAGCCTAAATTGCCTCTTGTTCCCCTTGGCATGTGGTCACCAGCTCTTCCTGGGCTCCTACTGACTACACATAGACATAACCGCACGTCCCCTAGCCTTCTCACACCGCTTGCCTTTTGCTTCTTGCCCAGGGCTCCCTTTGATGACAGGGTTTGGAACCTCAAAGACTTGGATCAGTAAACAGGGGACATTGGGGAAATTAATGCCTCATTGGGCAGAAATATTTGACAAGTGAGATATCAGAGCCAGGAGATGGAGTCCACGCCTCGCTTTATCTGGAAAGACTGCTAAGAGGTAGTTAGTGTGTGATTACTTGAGAAACAGTCTCCGTGAATTCCTTGTATTGGAGGCACCTTCATTCCCAGCTTGGCTTCTCTTGTCTCTCACTTATCCTAAAATAATTACTGTTTTTTTACCCATAGGGTCTTTGCTACAGGCTCTGTTTTCTAAGGAATCCAGGCTAAGTTAACTGTTTCTGCCTGATCCTCCAGGGGTATTACCAGCCTGAGACCACCTTTTGTCTGAAAGTATTACCGTGGGGCGCGGGTTCCTGGACCACACAGGTGTTGCAAATTTCAAATTTAAGTTCTTAGGAGCAGAGGATCATGTTGATTAATTCTTAGGGGACTTTTTGTTTCTTTTCCCTTATTCAGAATTCACAGCAAAGTAGAAAAAGTTTTTCCCCTTTCTTTTATCTCTTAGTTGTCAGTAAAAAAAAATTCATTCTACCTTATTACTGAAGATGAAACATTTTCAGCATCAGAGATTTATATGGGATCTTAGTATTTGCCCAACTACCTTTCTCCTAACTATGTATGGCTGCTAAAACTTTAGCTCTCAGTTATTGAGTTCAATTTCCCACAAAGTGGCTGGAACCTCAGTGCTTACTCGTATCTGATTTCAGATTCTTCTTCACTTTTGGTCCTTCGATATTTCCTTTACATTCTTTAGAGCTCTACGCTGCATTGAAAGTATGATTATTCTTTCTCATCCAAATTTTCTGTGTGTTTTTAGTGATAGAACTTTTATGATATATTATCTGCCATTTTCCCAGAAACAGAAGCACTGGATATTTGCAATTTTGCCAAGCTTGGTGATCTGGTTTATAAAAGCACATCAACTTGAAAGCAGCAATTCAAGAAAAGAGTTTACTTCTAGCAAATACATGCCTTTCCTGAGAAATAACAAGGAATGAGGAAATGCAGAAAAGTAGATATAGATCAAAATAATATGCATTGCAGTCCAGTAATAGTGTGGGGACAAGCATCTCTACATATTTCAGTAAACCTGAGGGGCACCCATGTCCTAGACCTAAATGATAATTAACGTTAATGACGTTGACATCAAGGAAATGCAACATTTTAAAGATATTCACCATGTTGAAGACGGGAACACTATATACAATATATTTTAGAGTATTTTTTCCTGATATAATTTCAAATGTTGTGTTACTCTTTTAGAGTGGATAATAATAAGATAAAATTTATAATTATTACCAGTTATTGAGTTCCAGACAGGCGTCTGCTGCTGGGCTCTGCATTTTACCTAATTCCTAAAATATTAACTTAATTCTCACAGTAAACCTGTGGTATAACTGTTATGAGCTTTGCCTTAAAATAAGTGCTTTCAAGTTATATTAATCACTAGGCAGCCAAGACAGAATTACAATATCTCTGCTATTTGTTTTTCACCGTGTTGTCATCCTTTTCCACCCTGCAAAATCTCTTACCCTATAGACATACTCTGAGAATGTCACAGATAGATGAGGCATTATCACACCTCTCTGACAGGAGCGTCCCTGACAGTTCAGGAAGAGACAGAATGTATTTAGTGTCTATCCTTTGACCCCGGCTTCTGTGACCTCTTTCTAGCAGGTTCCCAGGATGGTCAGATCCTCCGGCTGGAAGAGCCTGTGATGGAGGTGTTTTGGCATGCGTACCAAATCTGTGGCGCTGAAACCGGTGGGGAGACGAGAAGAGAGGGCTGGGTAGGGAGTCCGAAATGACAAACACTGCAACAAACAGGAGGGGCAGGTTTTCAAATATGATAATTCTGTCTGGACAGTTGGCAAAGAACAAATGCTCCCTTGCTCCCTGTGGAAATGATAATTTTAAAAAGCAGACTGGGGAACTTTAGACCATTATTTAGGCCTTTTAAATATGCATGAGTTCCAGTGTGCTACATACATTTTAAAGACAGTTGACAACTGCAGCAGCACACATCATCCTGTTCCCTCTGCAAGCTAAAAATAGCTTTGCCTTTTAATGTAAAAACAATACATTCACTTTGGTGTCCATGAAATAAAAGAGCGTAAAATACTAATTCAACAGACATGACAGCAAAGGATGTTATAAGAAATTCTTTTTGTAAACTTTCAGAGGAGTAATCCGATCTGTCGCTCTTGCTTGAGAGAGGTCTTAAGGGCCTGAGGTGGAGGCTGCCAGCCTTTACCGTGGGCACTGGAAGCTTAAGGATCGAGCCCAGTCACAGCCTGGAGGAGTCAACTTAGGACCAATTTAGAAATGAAAACCGAGCTTGGGATTAAAGAGGCGAAGCATTGGCAAGAGCAGGAGAAAAGATTAGAAAAAATTAGGAAAAAAAAAAAAAGCTTGCCGAAGAGCGAGTTTTGGCCGTTGTTTCAAATCAGGCTTATATTTTTGAATGTCCTTCTTGGGGACATACAGGCTTGTAGACGAGTCTGGCCGGCTTCCTGGGATAACTGGGCACCTCCCACTCTCTTCTGTGTCTTGCTGAGGAGAAAGCTCTCATGGCGGCTCTCGGTGCCCCATTCCGACCCATGTTGTCAGAATGTACACCCATCCCCAGCCACTGAGAGTGCTGGCTGTCAGCAGCCCACAGCCGCTCCGTTCTCCAAAGAATTGCCGTTGGCCTACAAGAAGCTACCTTGCCTGGCAGGTTACCTAACCCTGAGTCAGGACTTGATCGATGATTGACTAACATGGGGTATAGAATGCCAGCCCTTGAGCCTCAGTGTGAGACAGACTCTGGTGTAATGCCAGCCCCAGAGCTCCCTATGGGGTCGGGCTGCAGTTCACGTTCGGCTGAAATCAGAGCCTTGCACAGCTCCCTCCCTGGGCCCATTGCGCTGTTATTACTTCTCGACACGTTTTGCCTCGGCGCACCCCCTCAGTAAATCATTTCATGAGAATCTCCACCTCAGGTCCTTGTAGAAACCCAGGTGAGTCCGAACAATAAGTTGGACACTTGCTCTGCCAGCCTGACGGGGAAACAGAATCACTGCCAAGGGCAGTGGCATCTCTCATACTATACCATACAAAATGCATCCAGCGACTGGATCAACCAGAATACAGCAAGAGCTTAGTAAACTGAGCCATTCTCCATGCTTAAGGCGCCCTTGTCCTCTGTAACATTCTGCTCACGCTTTAGGGCACAGTCCTCATGTCACTCACTGCCTTGGCAAATGTCTCCTGCTAGTCCTGCCTCCCTCTCCGAGCCCTTGCGCTGACCCCGTTTCTCCTTCACTCAGGTGTCCGTGGTGTTTGCACTGCTCTCCCCTGGGGACATATCACGGCGTATCATGAGTTTGGTTCTAACTTTTATTGGGCGCCCCGTAAGCGCCCTAGCTTGCCGCGGCCGGTGGGGATGACGCAAGGCAATGTCCTGTGCCCGATGAGGGCATTTTCTTTGCACTGCTTCCTATCTGTGGCGGCACTGAGCTCCCCCCTCCCACTACCTACTTCACAGTGCCCGAGGGTGGCGGGAATACCCAAGGGTCAACAGCCATTACGTTAGGTCTGTCTACAAGTAGGGTCTCCTAAGTGTCTGTCTCATAGGTGGGTGTGGTGGTAGGACACTGAAATTATTGTGAGAACCTAGCATCTTCCTAAACAAGACTGAAGGGGGGATGGGTGGCTTCAGGCCATCCTCGTGAACATCAGTCATCTTTGCTGAATTCCCTGCACATTCATATCAGCAAGTCCTATAAACAAATAAGAATGTTATCCATTGTGGAGCTGGTTGTAAAATTGCGAAGGTGCCAGGCTATCTTGGTAACACCCCATGGAGAATCTTCCGCCTCCAAAGTCTGAAACATGATGGCGGCTGCAGCTGGGCCCGGTGGGCCGACTGCTGGGAGAAAGTCAGCCCCTAGAGGTTCGGGAGCCCGGACCCTTGGGCCAGTGGACCACAGCTGGCCCATCCCCGAGGGCCGCTGTGCCCTGGGAAAGCCTGCAGACACCAGGTGGCTGTGCAGAGGCACGTGCGGGGCGGGGCGCACACCCTCCAGAGCAGGGAGCCTTGCCTACAGGTCTGAGCTGCAGTCTGGATGCCCGAACCTGCTGGACGGAGTGGCGGAGGAAGTCCCTGCGGGAGGGGGTATGTAAGCCTGGCTCTAAGGAGCTTCCCTTAACCCACAGCATGGGGACCCTGAACCTCAGGGTGCTTCTTGCACCTAGACCTAGAGCTTCAGCCTGAGAAGCCCTTGTCCAAGCTGGCTGACAAGTCTCAGGTGCCTGTCAGAGGCCTGCTGGCTGGACCAAATGTGATGGGAAGGCCCAGAATCACCCCAGGAACAGCTCTTTAGATAGAGGCCAGAGCTTGTTCGTGGGTAGGTGCAGACAGACCTGCGAGAATCCTGCATGCCCACGGACGGGTTAGTCCTTCCTGATGAAGAAGCCGTGCTCAGCCTCAGCGAGCTGGTGCTTCAGATGCAGCACGAAAGTACCTGGGAGCACGAAAGGAAGAGCTTGGTAGGTGTTTGCAGTGGAGCTCCGATAAAATTTCTCGTATGCTCTGTAAACAGTTTTGAAAAGTTTGTTCTCATCGACATGGTACATACAAGAACTGAAATCTCACTTCTCTATCCAGACGGGGAGGGGCGGGGGAAGGTCACATCCTGACAGTAGTGCCGTGTGTTTCAGACTCACAGCCCTCAGGCTGAGACCCATACAGTATGGTGTAGTTTTGTAGGCAGAACCAGAAATGTAAGGATTAGGGCTCTCAGGCCTCCAGGGTTGGTAGATGCCACAGAACGTGGCAGAGTCAGACATGAGGAAGGGGCTGGGATTATTTCTTGGTAGGTTCAGTCCTTCTCCAAACCTTAGTCTCAACCGGCCTGCAGGCGTCTGCTACCACGGGAAGAATATTAGATTTGGAGGCAGAAGAGTGAATGTGAATCTTATTAATAAGACCGTTTATTAGTTGTCAGGTTTTAAACAAGTATGAACATTCTCTTTCCTCTTCTGCAGAAAGGGTGCAACAATGCCCATGTTTCAGGGTCATTGTGAAAAGTAAATGAGATCACTTGCAGAAATATAGCTAGTACCCTGCCAACTACAGAGTTAAAAAATTGTAGCTCTTTAATGATCATGTACTATCTGTGAAGTTCTCCACTGAGCTAAGTAGTGGGGATGCAAAGATGAATATGACATCTCTTGCTTTGGATCTCTCACAACCCTGTTTAAGAAAGAGGGCTAACCCGTGGCTGCAGTGATCAGATCACAGACAGATTAGGGTCCATTGCGTGCTCCTTAAGTCCCTGTGACAGGAAGCCCTAATATGCCCTGAGCATGGAGGCCTGACTCTATTTCTCAAGTTTATGGAGTTGAGAGTAAACTCAGAGACTATTGTTTTTGTAGGCTGGAGCTGAACTCCGAGATTCATGTTTCTTGACTCTCAGCACAGAGCTGTTCCCGCTATATCACACTTTTTTTTTTTTTTTGGTTTGTTTTTTCATCAACGGTAAAGCTAGTAGTAATTTTGGTTTCTGAGTCTAAATGAAAGCACTGCGTTTGACCCTTTGAGAACCTACTCTTGGACCAAATGCTTTTCTTCCAAGCATCGTAAGAGATTTTTTACAATCCTAATTAGAGCTATTTTGTTGTACCCTAATGCCAAAGCACAGGTTCCTAACACATTATTTTTCTTTATGATCTAGGAACAAAGTCTTCTGATGCATAGATAGGTTCACAATCTAGGTCCTTCTCTCAAGAGAGAAAACAGTAATGTTGCATCTGAAAAGCCAGCTCTCTGATTTGGGCGAAGATGATTCTTCACCTCAGGCAGTTGAAAAAACTGGAGTGGAGCAAGTACCCCAGCTTCTCCTTTGGAAGCTGGGGGCTGCCCAATGGGAATGGGCTGCAGTGTGTCACCTTTTGCCACAAATCTCTGCTTGGAGGCAGAACGATTGCAGAGTCAAAGCAAATCATAGCTGTGGCTGATTTCATTTGGAGAATCGCCCAGGTTGACTGGTCAGTATTGTTTATCCAAGCAAGATATTATTGCATATCCTTAATGCCTCCACTCCTTCCTGAGAGAGTTGCTCAGGAATAGGAAAGGGCTTGGCATTCGGATTAAAGAGAGAAAAAGAATATTTTAAACTGATAAAAACAATTCAGCCAAATGAAAGGCTACCTACCGCCCTGGTACTCACTGTTGTCATTCATGTGGTACCTTTTGCTTATGCTTATTAAGGAAAATAAACACTGCTCCATGTTGCCACATAATGTCAAAGCAAATACACAGTAGGATGTCCTGCAAGTTTGATGTCCTGCAAGTTCCTGCTACTGAATACGGCCATTTCGAGAAATTATTTAACTTATCTCCAAGCAACTTTATCAATTGCTGAATTCTAATCCCCAATGCTGACATTTAATAACCTACTCTGGGCCAAGAACTGTGTGAGGAAAGAGATAACTTTACATTTGTTGGGGGTCTTGCAGCCTAACTAGAAATTTTTGTGTTATAGTGAGCGTTTTATATTTATTCATTCACACAACCAATATTTATTAATCAGCTAAATCCTTCAAGGTAGGGGTCAGTACTGAATGTTAAAGAGCAGTTGCTGTTCAATTTCTAATGGAGATATTTGTAGACCAATAAAAGCATAAAATATATACTGTGATAAAAGTAGAATGTGATAGTATAAAGAAAAAGAGAAAAAAGATACAAAGTATGGAGTATGGGGTTGGGAGCATTATTTTACCTTGAGTTGAGTGGTCAAGGAAGACCTCTCGGTTAAAAGATATTTGAGTATCAGAAGGAAAATAAGGAGAAAGCCATTTGGCTCTGAGGTAAAAGCTGTTTCAGGCAGAGAAAGCAAGTGAACAGGAAATGAAGGGAGAGTGTTCCAGTGAGGGCTCGCAGTGGCTGGAGGGGAGTGCGGAGAAGAGTGTGCACGGCCAGGGGCCTGATCAGGCAGGGTTTTGCAGCTTTGTTAAGACCTTAGCCCTGACTCTGAGTGCTTCGAAAAGTATTGGAGGGATTCAATAGAGCGGTGACCTCAACTGGCTTAAATATGAGGAAGTTTACTCTGGGTCTTTTTGAAGAATAAATGGTAGGGTGGTAGATAAGCAGAGAGACCAGATAATAAATTATTGCAACAATCCAGGAAAGAGATGCTGGTGGCTAGGACCAGGGTGATAATAAAGGAAGAGGCTAGATTTTAGATGAACTTTAAAGATAGAGACAGTAGGATTTGTTGATGGATTTGTTACAGGTTTGAGGGGCAAAGAGGACTTGTGAATGGCTGAAAGTTTCGGAGGCTGAACAAGTCAAAGTATAGAGCTGACATTTACTGAGCTGGTGAAAACCGTGAGGGTGTGGGGGTGGAATTATGAGCTTGGTTATTGGCATGATAAGTTTCAGATGTTTTATATTAATCTAGGCCAGGAGAGCAATCCATGGTTTATATGTAAACTTGGGAGATACTGAAGTAAAAGTTTTTGGTTTTTTTTTTTTTTTTTTTAAGTTTTTTTGGTCACCGAAAGATGAGATTGTCCAATGAATGAGTTAATAGAGTGGAAAATGGGTCATTGGTGAATTCTGGGACCTAGAGGTTGGGACTAAAGTAGCAAAGAAGACGTGAGAAAAGAGGGACAAAGGCAGGAGAGAGGATAGTGTCATGGAATTCAAGTAAGAAAGTGTTCCACCCAGAAAGAGAAATACCAACAGTTGTGTATGCGCACCTATTATACATGTCAAAAAACTGGAATTGATCATCTGTTCTACAAGTGTTCATAAGAAGGAGTTATTGTTAAGGTTAGAAAGGAGTGGAGGCAGTTCTTTTTTACAGAGAGAATCTGAATTAGGATGGGACCATAATTGGGACAGAGGAAAGTGTTTTATATGAGAAGACCCATTATTAGCAAATACTGAAAAATGCTAACCAAATGCCAGGCACTGTTCTAAAAATTTTATATATGTATTAAATATTTATAAATATAATCTTAAAAATCTGTGCTATAGATAATGTTAATTGTCCCTTGTTACAGATAAGGAAACAGACTTGGGGGGGATTTTTTGCATGAGATTACACGAATTTTACATATTGGGCAATATGACTCCAGAATACACCCTCTGAATGACTTCATCCTGCTACACTTTTCATAGGTAAAGACATGGAGTCAAGAAAAGACTTAACCAGACTGATAAACCTAGACTAGTTTGACTAGAGTGAATAATTTCATTATTATGTCATTTTTACAGAAGCAAGTGACATTCCAAAGGAAGGTTAGAGCTATAGTGTACAGAGCTAGCCGATCTCGATGAGTTCGGAATTCATTTTATGGGCAATGGGGAGTCATTTGCAGTTGGAAGTGGTAAAAAATTGAGTAAATATTTCTCCACATTCTAAAGGACACATTACAATTTTACAACCACATACTGATAAAAATTTTGAGCTTGAAACACTTTTAGAAACCATAGGAGTACAGAAACTGAGACTTGCCATTTAAGTCAATTATCTGAGGCCTTCCAGATGTAACCACAGGACCAGCAGCAGCGCAGAACCCACGTCTTCTGCCATGTAAGCGCACATATTTACTAGCAGGCGTTAATGAGCAGGCAGCAGCTAACTTAGAATTGACCTGGATAGAGTGACGTGGGCCTAGTTTTAATTTTGTATTTTATTTAATTTTAATGTTTATTTTATTGTGAAATATTTGAATGTAAGTCATAAAATAAGTATAACAGATGCTGCATTTCAGTTTGCAGCTGTAGACCTAAAACCTTAAAGAACAAAGGCAATCTAAAGAAAATCACCTGTAAGATGTTCAGTAGGTATAGCAGACCTAGCCCGTGTCTTGCCCACATCCCTTCTGATCCATGTAGGCCAACCAGTCAACGTTGTGAAAGTCACCCCTGCATTTTTTGTTGAAGGGCTGCCCTGGGTTTTCAGAACCTACCTTTCCCATGTGCTTGACCAGTTAGAGAGGCGTGGGAGGTAACATCTGCCAGGGGAAGCCCTTAGGCAGTGGCTGCTAAGTGTGGGGTATAAACACCGCAGCTCCCGTACCCACTGACCGTGACACCTACTTGCCTCCTGTGATTAAGCTTCTGTTGCCCACTGAGGCAACTGACCGAATGATGTGCCGCGAATGGGTTCCCCTTCTCTTCATTTCCTCATCTCCCTACCAGTGTTGCCTTTACTTCCTCGGGAAATTTTGGCACAGTTGTAGCCGCAGTAATTGTTTCTGTCAGAATCTAAACTAAGACAGCAAATAAAACTTGGATGGAGATTAGACCATCTCTAGTGCCCTTTTATATAAATAGTAGTTCTGTTTTTTTGCTGATTATTGCAGCATTGAGTTGTGTAGTGGTAGAGAATATGTCAGCTCTAATTTTTAATTTGCATTTTCTGTCAGCCAGAAGATGAATTCAGGTCTTGCCTTTTTCACACACCTTGAGGAAAAAGTCACTATTTGTGTCCCTTTGTCATCTCATTTCAGCGGCAAGGGCTCAGGTCACTGGGCCTGATGGGGACGCAGCTATTGCTAGCAAAGCACAGCAGTGCAGTTTCTCTCCCCTCCTATTCAGGAACAAGCACACTGGAATAAGCAAGGCAGCTCTTTCCAGTTTTAATTTAAATTACAGAGCATTTGTGTCTTTACCCAAGTTCTCTTCTCCATTCTCTGTGACTTCATAGTGGTGGCTGGGCCAGAGGGCCCCTGATTTTCTGTGCTCCCCTTTTCTTAGGGTAATGATCATGACTGAGGGTAAGGAGCATGACTGAGAAATAAAATTCCGAGGAAGGAAATTCATGTTTCTTAAGCACCTACCATATGTCTTACAAAGCGTCAGATTCTTTCATATACAAAGCCTGTCCAGAAGATATCCAGCCATGTAATATGAAAAATATAGACATATATTGAAGAAGATATGAGATACATTGTACATGGGACAATGATGCCTCAGTCCCCTTCAAAGTAGTCACTTTGGGACCTCACACAGTTCTCCCAGTTGCCATCAGCTGCCCCATTGTATTTTCCTAAATCTCACTGATGGTCTGAAATCTCTTTCCTTTCAAAGTTGATTTTAGTTTTGAGAAAATCCAGAAGTTTCAGGGCTCCAAATCAGGGCTGTAGGGGGACTGAGTCACCTGGGTGATTTGATGTTTCACAAAAAAAACTCTGCATGAGATGTGATGCGCAGGGGGGCACGTTGTCAAGATGAAGCTGCCAATCACCAGTTACCCATAGCTGTGGCCTTCTGAATTATCTGGATAGTTTCCATGGAGGAATGGTCAAGCTTAATGCAAAATTGGGTGCAGATTTGTTGCTCTACTTGCTTAGTCATTTTGAATGTGATGGCCACACAGTACACATGCCCACTCAGCGGCATCTAATGCCCCCACTGACTAGTACAGTGAAGTCGTCATTGTTCGTGCATGTGCATTCCAGTCCAGTCTCCTTGGCTGCCAGATTACATGAGTGTCGCACAAACTGTTCTCGTTATTTGAACAATGGCTGGACTTTTTCTGGACAGACCTCATACATTATGTTATATAATTGCCCTTAAAATTTAATGATGAACATAATGGAGCTCAGAGAGGTTAAGTGACTTGCCTAAAACAACACGTTATTTCATGGTGAGGCCAATTGCTTAATAGGAGCCTCTCAATATCTGATTTCAAAGTCATGATTTTATAGTGACATTGTCCTGCTGAAAAGTAGAGGGTGAAGAGAAGAAAGGCTCCAGCGTGAAGTTTTGTTCTCCTAACAGGGAACTTTGAATCAAATGAGAAAGGACGGAGTGTTTTTGTTTTCCTCAGACTCAGGGTCCATTCAGGAGAAGAAATGACTGTCCTAAAATTAACTCCCATTAAATGAGATATCAGAGGCTCTCTGGCATGGAGTTAAGAGTGACATAGGCTGGACATCTGTGTGACAAGAGCTCTGGGAGGATGATATGGTATCAGACCTGGTGTCCCCAGACAACAAGTGGTCTCACAGCTCTCCGGACACACAGACCATCCCCTGTATCCTGGGCTTGCAGCCCAGAGGGGTGCTGGTGTTCAAAAACTGCCTGGGGGGAACCTGGGACCCTGTGCAGCCTCTGTATCAGACACTATATCCTGTGTTAGAAATTATCACAAAACTTAAGAGTTTAAACAATCAGCATTTATTTATCTCAAAATTCTATGGGTCAGTTAGTTGGGTGGTTTTCCAGGGCTCAGTTGAATTAACTTATTTATTTATTTATTTACCGGAAACTCTCAAGCATTTGTCATCACTTGGCAAGTGAGCTAGCTGCTGAATAATTCAGGATAGCCTCATTCATGTGTCTGGCAGTTGGTCAGCTCTCATCCAGGATGACAAAGCGATAACCCCTTGTGTCATTCATTTCTGGGCAGGTTAGCCCAGGCTGCTCCTCCAGAGGGGAGTGAGAGCGCACCGGGAGCAGGAAGGGAGGACAAGTCTCAGTGGACAAGCTTCCCTCTAGTGGTACCATCTTGCGAAACTGTAGTATAATATTACAACCAAATATCAACATTGATATAGTCAAGACACTACAATTTAATTGCCTTTTTATATCCACACCTAGTGCTCTTCTGCTCCAGCCTTTCCTCAACTCATGACAATTATTGATCTGTTTCCCATTTCTGCAATTTTGTCATTTTAAGAATGCTACATAAATTTAATCACGGAGTATATAATCTTTACTGGAGATTAATGCAGATTGTTGCAAGTATCAGTAAATACTTCCGTTTTAATGCTGAGTAGTATTAATGAAATTGCAGTTTGTTTAATCATTTACCCATTGAAAGAGCTCTGGGTTGCTTCCAGAGTCGGGTATCTTGAAGGAGGCTACCCCAGCATTTGTGAATAGGCTTCATGTGGACATAGTCTGCATTTCTCTGGAATATATGCTGAGGGGTATCATTGGTGGTATAGAGGGCATTTCAAAATATTTTCCAGAGTGGATGTACTATTTTATGTTTCTCCTGACAGTGTATAAGTGATTCAGGTTCTTCTCATCCTCATCAGCATTTAATGTTGTCTGATCCGCGTGGAGTGATACATTATTTGCATTTCCCTAGTGGCTAATGATGTTGAACATCTTTTCATTGCTTATTTTCCATTTGTATATCTTCTTTGGCAAAATGTCTCTTCATGTCTTTTGCAAATATTCTATTGTAACTGGACATTTTTTAACCTGTTCAGTTTTGAGAATTTTTTATAGAGCCTGCATACTAGTCATTGTCAGTTACTTGATTTGCAGGGGTATCCTCTCAGTCTGCGGCTTATTTTCTCATCCGCTCCACAAGGTCTGTCATAGAACCAACATTTTTAATATTGGTAAAGTCCATTTTATTTTTTAAATGAATCATGCTTTTGATATCATATCTAAAAATTCTTCATTATGTGCCAGCTCCTGAAGATTTTCTTGCTTTTTTTCTAGCTTGTCTTTTACTAAAAGTGCTATATTTTTATGTTTGAATGTATGATCCATTTTGAGTAATATTTGTGCCCCATTTGAGATTTGGAACAAGGTTCATGTTTTTATTTTTTTTTGTTTTGTTTTGGTCTATGAACATCGAGTTGCTCAAGCACCATTTGCTGAAGAGATAATTCTTTCTACATTGCACTGCTTTTGCACCCTTTCTTTGTGGAAAGCTGTTGGCTCTACTTGTGTTGGGCCATTTCTGAGTTTTCTATTTTCATTGATATATGTCTATCCCTCTGCCAGCACCACACAGTCTTGATTACTGTAGCTGTAAAATAATTCTCAAAGTCTGGGAGACTTATTCTAACTTAAGTATACTTTTTCAGAATAGTTTTAACTTTTATATTTTCTTTGCTTCTCTGTGTACATTTGTATACATTTTAGAATAGCTATTATCCTACAAAAAATCTTGCAGGGATTTTTATAGTAATTTTTATAGTATTAAAACTGTATAACAATTCGGGAAGAATTAATACTTTGTTACATCTTCCAATCTATATACACTGTATGGCTATTGTATTTGTTTAGGTCTTCTTTGATTTTCTCATCAGCATTTCATCATTTTATGTGTACAGGTTCAGTACCTGTTTTATTAGATTAACACTACCATAATTCATTTTATGAGCAATTTAAATGGCATTGTGTTCTTAATTTCAGTGTCTAAGTGTTCATTCCTAGTACAGTGGAACTTCAGTTCTTGAATTTAATTCATTCTGGAAAACTGTTTGAGAAGTGATTTGTTTGTAAACTGAATCTCCTTTGTCGTCGCCTGAGACATGCATGACTAATCATACAGGTATTAGCATGAAAGGGTTGTCGCATAGAGAATCAAGACCTGAAGTTTTCTTAGACAACAGAAACATTTTTTTCATTAACAGTGGGTTGAGAACTAAATTGTTAGAAAACCAAGACATTCGAAAACCGAGGTTTGACTGTAAATAGAAATACACTTGATTTCTGAGTATTTATCTGCTGCATTATGACTTTACTGAACTCACTCAACTCATTAATTCTAGGAGGCTTTTTCTTTTTCTTTCTTTTTTTTTGTTTTGTTTTGGTAGATTCCTTGGGGTTTCCTGTAAACATGTTACCTGTAAATATAGACAGTTTTATTTATTCCTTTCTCATTTATCTTTTATTTCCTTTTCTTGCTTTGTTGCACTGGCTAGAACTCTAGAACTATGTTGAATAAATGTGGTGAGGGCATACATCTTTGCCTTGTTCCTAATCTTAGGGAAGAAACATTCAACTTTTCACCATTAAATATGCTGTATTGTTTGTACATGTCTTTTATCAAGTTGAGGGAATTTTTCTATTCCTAATTTTCTCATATTTTTAAAAAATGAATTAGTGTTATCTTTTTGTCAAATACTTTATCAGTCACAGGATCATGTGATTATTTTCTTCTTTAGTCTGTTAATATGAGGATTACAATAATTTTTGAATACTGAAACAGCCTTTTATCAATAAAAGGGGAGGTAGGGAGGAAGGGAGGGGAGAGAGAAAAACGGATAATAAGGCTGTTAGGAATGATAACACCGTTGCCAAGAAAAAATATCCCAATCAGTAAAAGTTACCGTATTACACAGGTGGGTAATAAAGTGTATAATAAGCAAGTAAAGGTGTGGCAGTGTCAAAATGAACACATATGGTAAGAAGAACATGGGCAAATGGAACATGGTTTGGCTAAAGTACCCCTTATGGTCTTTCTCAGTTCCTTATTATCTGGCATGAGGAAAATGTTTCACTGCTTCCAATGTTGCAGAATAAATGGAATGATAGTTGATTTCATGTACTTTTATAATGAATTCTGGTGATTTTTAAGTTTCCGAGATCTAATTTTTTTTTGTATTTACAGTCCAAATTCTTGCATTCTTGCATGCTATGTCTGTCAATTACTGGGAGTAATTAGAGATAAAGTTTGAGATTCCTTGCAACTTTCCCCTTAAAAGCAAGCCCCAGATGCTTCTAGGTCCTGTTGTTTTATCCGTTTTCCAAAATGATATGTTCTTAGTTCACTGTGCAGCATGAATATTTCCAAAGAAGCTAAGTTAAGGGAGAAATCACCAATCACATCACCGCATTGTTTTTCCTGCTTCATTCTTGTCTTCCTTTGGGTTAACTTTTATTTATTTATTTATTTATTTATCTATCTATCTATCTATCTATTTATTTATTTATTTTTGATGTTTATCTCTGTGGTTGGGAGTCAACTTATAATTGCCATTTCTTAATCATGAATTACGGAACATAATGAATAATCTACTATTGCCGACTTCAGGTACAATTCAAATGGATGCAACACTGTTTTTGCCCTAAAAAGGACTCAGAATTTAATGGGGAAGTGTAGTGTATGGATTATGTACAATGACATGTGTCAAGATGGAAGTGTATTCAAGTATGTTCAAGAAAGCACTGAAACACAGTGTAGGTAGGGTTTGGAGAAGAAGGATGAGAAAGAGATTTTTCAGTGACGTGTTGAGAAGGATGACTCATTTGCACATGGTCACATACAGAAAAAGAATGGTATAGTTAAAAAACTCTGATTATTACAATTGGACTACAGTGTGGAGAATATGGGGCATAAAATGGCAGATTACAGATCACAAGGTATTATTATAAGATTAATCTAGGGAATCTGGACTTCATTTTAATGGCAATGAGGAGTTCCTGAAGGATTTTAAGTCACGTGGGTGGTCTGACCTGATGTACATTTACAAAAATCATACTGGCGATTGTGTAATGAACGTTGATTGGAGGGAGAGAAGCAGGAGGGCAGAGAAGCCACATTCCATTTTTCACATAAAGAAAATGAGACTCAGAGGACTGATGCAACTATTACTCAAGTTATTAAAAGGTGAACATGGCATAAACAATCCTGTGTCCTAATACATTTTTAACATGACTGTAGTCGTGTGATAATTTCTTAAATTAGCTGTTGTATACTCACATAGTAGGTGCTATTGATTACATTGAAGGCAATAATATAATATTGTTTTTTCGTAGTACAGATACATTATATTTACACTCTCCCAATACATTAACCTGAGAGAGAAAGATGTCGTAATATATGTGTTTATATAACTCCTAAAGGGAGGAGGAAAAGTGATGAAGTCATCAGAGTTAGCTTGTGGCTGGTTTAAGAGGACAAACTTTCTGTTCCAAATTTAATCAAGTAGAAAAATATATTTTTAATCTGTTCCCTGCATAGATTTCATACATTTGTGTCAGCCAAGTCATTTTAGCTGTTTTTTCCCTCTCTTCCATCTTAAGCTAGATATATGATTGACTGGAGTGTACATTTGATTGACAGACATAACAATTTAAATACAAACACTTTATTAACCCTGCACGAGCATCTTAATAAAAGAACATGATGAAGATAGACATCGAAGGTAGATGTGCTGATTTTGAAGCCAGTTGCATTGTAGCTTAATGTGGCAGAAGGAGTGAATCAAATGGAATGCTGTGGAAACAGTTCCAAAGATATCTTCTCCACAGTATTTAAATCAGTGGCTCCATGTAAGTAAGCAGTGCTAAAGGATTATGCAAAGGCTTAATACTTCCTTGCCCTTTACAGGATTTTAACTTAGTTTGGAACTTTTTCTTGCTGAGTTGTTTCCTTCCAGACCTGAAATGGCTCTAGGAACTTGTTCGTACTCTGTCCTGAGACACCGGCTGCACTCTGATCGTTGTAGGATGACTCAAAAACCTGAGACATTATTCCTAGATGAGTAGATGGGGGAGAAAAAAAACAAACGCAAAAAAGAGAAAAAACCCCAGATGATTAATTAACACTAGTAGTTAATTTATTAAGCACTAATCATGAAACAGGTACTGTACTAGATGTATTAACTAATTTAATCTTTATAACAACCAAATGACATGGATAATTTATTACCTTCATTTTACAGATGAGGACACCAAGTCTCTAAGAATTTACACAGTTTGTCTAAGGGCAAAGATCGTCATTAGTAGCCAGAAATAGAGTCTAGGCAACATTTCTAGTAGCTAGAAATAGAGTTCCAGGTCACATGCATGTTTTAAACTCCAGGGCTCTACTGCATACTGGTTGCCATGACCGGACAAATATTTCAGATGGCCGGTCCTGCCCATGGGCTGTGGGAAAGACATTCTGTCAGTAACCATCTTCTACAGCTGCATGTATACCGTAGGTGATAAGACTCTTTCACATTACGTAAGTTAATTTAATCTTCCTAATAAGTTTATGAGATCATTATTGCTCCCATTTCACAGATATGGGAATAAAAGCTGAAGAGGTTAATTGAGGTTTGTTTTCAAGGTTATGCATGAGAGAAGCACGGTTGGGTTTTGGTGTTAGACTTGGGTTCAAATCTAGGATCTACCCTTTACAACCAAGGAAATTATAGTTAGTGAGCTGAATTTTTTCTTACCTGTAAAATAAATTCCTCTTTAGATGACTAATTTACTCAATATAGTACCTGGCATTTAGTATTTATAGAATAGATATTTGGTATTTTGTTTTTCCAGTGTAGAGCAACTTTTGCTCTCAGCTAATTTGTAGGAGTAGAGGAAGAGAAAGAATGTTAAAATACTCAGCAAGGACTACATTGTCATAGCCAAACATTCTAAAGGGGATTTCATAATCTGAGCAAAGGAAAGGCATGCAAAGGTCAGTGATTTTGATCAGTGGCAGACACTGTCCTTCATGTTCTACAGAAGACAGAAGTCAACTCTTTTCCGATGGCTTCCAGTTGTCCAGTTGGACGTTCGATCAGTTAGAAACCACTGAACAGGGCTTCTGCTTTCTGGAATATGGAGTGGGCAGACTTTTTTCTGTTCTTCCTTATAATACAACCAAAACTCCAGTACATTTTACACAAAACAAACATTAGAAAACTGAAAGGTGGAGAGAAGAAGGTAGCCTATTTAGGGACCTCAGGACATGAAGAACTACACAGTGATAGTTTCCAAGTTTTCTTTCTGCCCGACATAGCCCAGACTTGGAGCCGACGAAGCCAGGTAACTGGAAGTGCTTAGTAGTAGGCACAGACACATACCAAAGTACCAGGAGAGAGGCCTCCAAGCAAGACAGGAAAATTTTTAGTAATAACTGTTCAGTCGTGGGTGGAAATCAGACTCTTTCATGGGGTCACAGGAAAGCGTTCCAAGGACCCATGCGTGGGAGGTTGTGGTGTGGCCAAGTGGCTTATTTGTGTCGAAGGTGGCCCCTGGGTTTTTCCTGTTCCATCTTTGTTCATCCCACTCTGAGTAAAAAGCCCGACTGTACCGTCAGCAGGACCAAACAAAGCCAGCGTCCAGAGTCTCTGCTCCGCCTGAAAGCTTAGTCCTCCCGGAGCCCACAGTCTGCTGCGGCCCTGGCGGCTGCTCCTGGGAGGGAGAAAACACTCGGATGCGCAGGACTCATGTGTTGCCGGGTCCGGGGCAGAGGGAGAGATCACTGCTCTGTTTCCCTGGGATTATATTTGCTTGGGTTTGGGGTAGACCAGTTGCTTTTTCAGAAGAACCAATTAACGTCCCAAGCTTTGGTGGGCTTTTTTTTTTTTTTTAATTGTTCAAGTACAGTTATCCAGTTATCTCCATTTTCCTGCTGCTACTTTCCCCCCCCCACCCCTACCCACCCACCTCCTGGTTTACACCCTCTACTTAGACTGACAGGCCTCTGTGGACCAGCACCTCCCGCTGTGCCTGCCAAAAAATCCAGTAGGGGGATGGAGGCATAAGGGAGGAGTATTAATCTCCTTGGTGAGAAATGCTATGATCCCCTGAGGTGTGAAGCTGCAGCTTCCTGACGAAGCAAACAGGCTTATGTTCCCCAGTTTTATTAAACTCAAGGTCTAAACCCCTTTATTTCTTTTTCCTTTATTATTTGTTAGCTAAATATTGATGGTAACATTTCCACTGCAGACAAAGAACACGGGAAAAACGGTGTTTCTCACCCCTACCCATGCCAGCAGGTGGGCAGAAGGAGGGAGACCCAGACTGTGGAGCCGCATGTACCTAGAACTCAACACCAGCAACAGGTAGCTGGGGCCGCACACGAAGCGCTCACAGTGTGCCCTTTGCAGGCAGGTAGCGCTCTGACTGGAGATAGAGATGGAGTTCTGTCCCACTGGCCTGGGAGGAGGGAAGGGGAAGAGGTCTTGCTTTTGATTCCACAGACTCTCACGGTTTTTAGAGTTTCAGTATTTTCTTAAATAAATATTTCTTCATTTGCGCATAGGTCCATTCATAAGAGACTTAATTTAAAAAAAAAATTGTCATCGGTTTCACTGAGTAGAGGCTCATACTGTCCTGCCCGAAGTGGAACTCTTCTCTGTACTATTTCTTACCACTGCAATCTACAGTTATTCAAAGTTTTGTTTTTTTTTTTAAGTTTAGTAAAAAGGAAAACATGCCATCGAAATGGTATCTTATATTAGTTCTGGAACAGATACCCTTTTGCAAGTGATCCCTTGGAGGGGGCTTTCATGGGAAGAGGAACACAGAGAAGGGGCAGGAGAGGGCACTAAACACGGTGTGGCCTCAGCTGGGCACCAGCGTCTGCCTGCCCCCATGATAGCTCCAGAACGCGATTTTCTCCATAGACCTGGCCCGTCTTGACACAGGTCAGTCATTCACTAAATTCAGGTTGTCTCTGAGGAATGACTTCCTCTTTGGCAAGGTGGTCTGTAGATACCAAGGACAATTACCTGGAGAAAGGTCAGCCGTAGCAATTAGCAGCCAATGCTAACAACAGTAGGGGTTGGGTACGCCCACCAGATACAGGGAAGCCTGAGTAGTGTAACACCAGCACCTGTTACTTCTAGACATTGGTTTATTCTGTTACTTACTGAAGTGAACACTGTTTCAAGGATTAGAGATCCCAAGACTAGTGACAATTATCCTGTGCCTTCTCTATGTCATGAAAGTGATAGAAATAGCAGAAATAGTTATGGTAACTGAGCCAAAGCAGGCAAATACAACAGTCCCTTTTGTCCCATGGCATACAAAACATATATAAATATATAAAACAATGCAGCTGAATGGGTAGTTCTCAGGCGCCTCCTTCCCACTGAGAAAACAAATCCGCGGCATTGTTCAGCGTCACACGCATTGTTTTCTCACTCACTCGTTTAACAAAAAGCTATTGAGCGCCTTGCTAGGTGCTATTGTTATGAAGATAAATAAGCCCCAGCCCTCCGTTTGAGGTGCTAACTGTGCAGTGGGAAGCACGAGGAATAATTTAGAGCCTGTACAACAGCCTGGGAAGTGCTATGATAAAGGTCAAGCGCAGGAACAATGGATGCCCAGGGGAGGTGCCGCTTCCTGGCCAAGAATTTGCCGAAACCCTTTGATTTCTCATCCAGTGCTCTTTTTCTAAACTGCAGTCAGAAACACTGGAGGGGAGAGGGTTCCTGAGGAATTCCCTAGGGTTTACATCGAGTCATAATCATGTTAAACACATCAGCCATCACATTATGCACTGCTACAGTAAACTCACTATTAAAATTTACCATGGTCATAAATAAAAATAGTGTTTTTGCTTCCATCAATTTAACTATGCTTTCTGAAATAAATATAATTACATTTGTTGGCACACTTAGAATGGGTAACCTTGTGAAAATTATTCCTAAGCGGTAGGAGAGACAGCTGGGGAAAGAAACTAAGGGGAAGAATACACAGGATATTATCATAACAATTGAAAAATGATTTTTGTACTTAATAGCAAAACATTATAAAAGCTTGTTCTGAAAATCTTTCTTCAAAGCATTTTTATCATATTAGGCATACACCTGACCCCCTCGTAAGTGTTATTTACCCATCAATTTAAGAAAAATATCACAAAAATGAAAATATACTCAGCATAAAACAAAGAAAATCTTTACGCTCTACTTGTTTTCTGTTTAAGTGAAAGTAGGCAATTGCACATTTAAAAACATTTTTTAGATATTTTAAATACAAGAGGGGATCCCCAACAAATGGAATGATCTTCTGGAGGGCAGGCCCCTTGTAGTACAGGCTTCCCCCGCTAGGTGACTGTTCTAGGAACCAGCTTACGTTGTTGTGAGAGGCTGTGTTTGGCTTCCGTCAATTTTTTCTGAGACTCTTTCAATGCGTTTGCCCATTTCATGATGGCTGATTTACAAACTCACCTGCCCGCACCTCGCTGACTGCTCAGCAGTTTTTGACCCCTGGGCCTCCCCTCCCTCTTCACCAGATCTCACCCCAAGCAACTTTTCTTTGTTTCTCCTGATGAAAGAAAGTCCTCAAAGGAAAGCGCTTTGTGGAAGTTTAAGAGGTGAAACAAAAAACGGCAGAAGCACTGAAAGGCATCAAAACTAAAGAGTTCAAAAACTGTTTTGAGTGGTGGAAAAAACTGTTTGATAGGCGTATTGCATCAAATGGAGAGTACTTTGAAGGTGACTGAAGTTTAAACATGTAAGAATAAATACACAATTTTTTATAAATAAATTCTGGGGCTTTTAGGGGGGTCCACTCTGGTATTTTATTTGCTGTTTCTTTTTTCCCTTTGGATTTTAAAATACTATTTGATCATTTAGGAAATCTTGAAAATATAAAAATGTGTGAATATTATAATCAACTGCTTCTAATGTGTTATTGGTATCATGTTGGTTATTAATTTGACTTAGTTATTCTTTATTAGGATGTGGGAAAATCTTTTTCTTTTTAGTGTATTAAAAGTACTGCTTTGCTTTTTGTTTACCAAGCAATTTTTAACTAGGTTTAGATGGAGTCTTTCTATCATTTGGTGGTAGTATATGAACGGATGGGTGGATAGATAAATGAACTGATACAGTGTAGGCTATTGCTATGTTTGTTAAGATTAGTTTGCTGTTTATCACTAATATTATATTGAGGTAAAATTGACACATAACATTGTTTCAGGTGAACAACAAAATGATTTGATGTTCATATATGTTGCAAAATATTCTAGTTAACATGCATAATTACAATTTTTTTCTTGGGATGATACCTTTTAAGCCACCTTTTAATGATAACTCTCTTAGCAACTTTCAAACATGCAGTACAGTATTATTAACTGTAGTCTCCATGCTGTGCACTACAGCCCCATTACTTATTTATTTTATAGCCGGAAGGTTGTGCCTAGACCTAAAGAGGCCTTCTACATTTCCACATGCCTTCTTATGTTTCTGTGATCGCTGTGTGAAGAACGTGGTTGAGTCAGTACTACTACAAGCAGGAAAATGAGCTGGATGTAAAACAGAGCTGGAGCAGGTGAGTTGCCGGGGTCGGTGCCGCCAAAATCAATCAACTCCCTGCCAGCCTGCAAACACATCAGTTATCTGGCTGTATTAGTAGACTCATTAGAGTCTAGCCTATACCAGCCAATCCCAACAAAAAAAGAACCACAAGAACTAAATAAATTTTTATCATTGCATAGCGCTGAAATTTTATGGTTGGTTTTCACACCGCATCATTGTGAAAATAGGTCACTGATATGTTCAGATAAAATGACTTCAGGTAACAGTATGTTTTGTTGCATATGGAAGAACATTTTTTGTTGCCTAATATATGAAAACTTTTATGAATGTGGTATAAACTCTTGGAAAAACACTGAAAATAGAAATAAATAGCAATAAATAATTGATGGGGACTTCAGTATTCCACTTTCAACAATGGATAGATCATCCAGATAGAAAATCAATATGGAAATATTGGACTTGAACTACATGTTAGATCAGATGGGCTTTACAGACATTTACAGAACATTCTGCCCAACAGCAGCAGAATACATATTCTTCTCAAGTACACATGAAAAAATTCTCTAGGATAAATCATTGTTAGACCACAAAATAAGTTTAAGATGATTGAGATTGCATCAAGCATCTTTTCCAAACATAGTGGTATGAAATTAGAAATCAATTAGAAGAATACTGGAAAATTCACAAATACATAGAGAGGATCTGAGGATCTAATACATGGTGTAGTGATGGTAGTTAATAATACTGCATAATATACTTAAGAGTTGCTAAGAGAGAAAATCTTAAATTTTTTCAATACAAAAGAGAAATCGCAATTATGTGGTATTATGCATAGCCAATGCTATGGTGGTCATCATTCTGCAATATATAAGTGTGTCAAATCAGCACACTGTACCTCTTGGACTTACAGTGTTTTATGTTAATTATACCTCAATAAACCTGAAAAAAAAAATACAACCCCCTTCACAATGAGCTGTATAAAATTTCCCAATTTTATTATATTCCTGTCAGTCTTCCTTTTCCTTTTCCTTTTGAACTGTATATTAAATTCTGTAACACATGTGTCTAATACTGTAGCCATTTTAATTTTACTATGATTTATGAGAAAAAAATTCTATCCTTCATAAGTATTCTTTTGAAGAAGAGTAAAATGTATTTTTTATCGCTACATATTTTTTTCCACTTAAAAAACAGTCTGTGGAGAAAAAAGTACACGCATACTGACCTTCAACTTATCCCTAAGGTTATGTTCTAAAATCAATAGAAAAAATAAGAACAACAGTTATGTCTATTCATGCTAAACAGTATAAATGGGTTGAACATGGGCATTTCCTAGGGCTGCCCTACTAGACTACCACAAACTCTTTGTTTTATGTGACTGAGAACAACAGAAATGTGTTGTCTCACAATTTTGGAAGCTAGAAGTCCAGGTCGAAGTGTCAGTAGAGTTGATTGCTTCTCAGGGATTACAGGAACGGTCTGCTCTGTGCCTTTCTTCTGTCTGTCAGTGATGTCTCCCAGTTCCTGGTGCTCTTGGCTTGTAGATGCATCAGTCCCATCTCTGCCTCCCTTCACAAGGTGTCCTCCATGTGGCTTCTGTTGAAGGATACCAGTTTTGATTTTGTCATCTTCATTATCTGTGTTAAAGTCATGTATTTCTTCTGTGGTCATGATTTTTGTCTTCTTGCTGTTCAGTTGCAGTCCTGCTTTGGCACTTTCTTCTTTCACTTTCATCAGTTGTTTCAAATCGTTGGTATTTTCTGCCAGTAAGATGATGTGTGTCACCTGTATACCTTAGGTTATTGATATTTCTTCCACCAATTTTCCTGAGTCTAGCCCAATGTTTTTTGTATGATATAATCTGCATACTGACTAAATAAATAGGGAGATAAAATGTGCCCTTGTCTGACACCTTTGCCTGTAGGAAACCATTCTGTCTCTCCATATTCTGTTCTGACAGTGGCTTCCTGTCTACAATACAGGTTACGTATCCAAATAATCAAGTGCAAAGGCACACCCATTTCTTTCAGATTTTCTCATAGTTTTTCATGATCTGCACAGTTAAAAAGGATTTACTGTAGTCTATGAAACATAGACAGATCTGAAATTCTTTGGAGCACTCCAGTATCCAGCAGATGTTCACAATTAAGTCTCAAGTACCCCTTCCTTTTTTGGATTCAGCTGCAACATCCAGCATTTTTGCTCTCTATAAGGTAGAAGCCTTTGTCGCATCACCTGAGTATCACTTCACTTGAGTGAGAAATTAGACCAGTGGTCCTGTTGTTACTGAAATCCTTCGCATCTCTTTTCTTGAAAATTGGGATATACGTTTAATGTTTCCAGTCTGTATGGCATTGTTTTGACTTTCATGTTTGTCAATACATTCTTGTTACGACTTGAAAGATTCAGTCTCTAGGGCTTGAAACAATTCTATCGATATCCTATCTATTCTTGGTGATTTCTTTTTCTTTACAATATTTTCAGGGTAACTTTCACTTTACTCTCTAGAAGTTCAGGTTTTTCTCATAGGTTTCATCTTCAAAGTTACCTGTTATTCTTTTGTCATCTGTGTTCAATTGCAGTACACTGTTCCCACCTTCCCTTTATTTTCTCCTCATCAGATAATGTCCAGATAATAGTCTAGGTTTGCTTTTCCCTTTATTTCTTTAATCTTCTGATAGACATATTTTGCTTTTCCTTTTTCTTGCTCTGTTCTGCCTCCTTATATTGATTATTGCAGTAGTTTCTTTCTCTGTGCATGATAGTCATTGAGAAACTGCATTCACGATTCTAACCCTGCTTGGTGCCTTTTACTTTTGCCTCTCTCATCATGCATTTTTGATTTTTCTTTTCGTTTTACTGCAGGCATTCTCTTTTTGCATTCTTCTCTAATAGTATTTCTAGTTTCAGTCTACAGTTCTTCTGGTTCTTGGTCAATTAAGTCTAACAGTGCAAATCTGTTCATTATGTGGACTTCAGATCCGCCGGCATATTACATTATATTTTAGCACTAAGATCTTTTCAGTGCTCTTCTCAGTTTTACGCTGATGTTTGATGTTGACAATGCATGGTCATTACCACAATCTGCTCCTGGTCTTGTTTTGGCAGAGAGAGTAAGGCTTCTCTGTCTCCCGCTTCCAGGCACATAGTATATTTGACTTCTATATTGGCCTTCTGGTGATACCCATGTATACAGTAACCTGATTGTTTGAAGCATGTGTTTGTGATTGACAAGTTGTTGACTTTGCAGAAGACCATGGGCCTTTCTTGCTTCATTGCTGACCCCTAGTCCAAATTTTTCATCAACATTTGAGTCTGCTTTATGTCCTACTTTTGCCTTCCAATCACCTATGATTATCAGCATGCCTTGTTTTGGTGTGTGATCAGTTTCTTCTTGGATACTTGCTTTCAGTTTCATCTCCTTCAAACTCTGTAGTTGGAACTTGACTGATGATTATGTTAATGTCTTCCTAGAACTCTTGTTGCTATTATTCAGTTAGACGTGGCGCCGTCGCCCCTAACTGCCTGTGCTATATCGTGCTTCAGTATTAAAACCACACCATCTCTTTTGTCGTTTCCAGAGTGGAACATTTTGTAGTTGCCACCTGAAATGTTCGGTTCCAGCCCATTTTAGTTCTTCAAGGCCAAGCGCTGTGGTACTAGGTGCCCCCTGCCCCGTACGTCCCGCGTTCCAGTGTGTGGCGCAGCACCGTGCGTGCCTGTCACCTCGCACCCGTCAGCCGCTAGACGTCGTTCTGGCTGTCGTCTGGTTGCATCATTAGCAACAATGCTATTTGTGCTTGTTCCCTTCTCTTTCTAAGTAGCTGTTTGAGTGCCTTTTGACCTAAGAGTTCTCTCTGGAGAAACTAAGTGTGTGAAAAAAGGTAAAGAATTACAGAAAGTTGTGAATTTTCCCCAAAACGGAGGAGCCAAACTACCCTCCAGTGAAGCAACCTCTGGAAATCTGTCTTTGTACATGGGTGGTCAAACAATTTCTTAAAATATATAAACAATAAGGCAAGAACTACCACACAGTTGAGGAAAATATCACAGTTAGCGACCAAAACAAACAATGAAAATAAGAAAGAGGAAATAGAGATAATGCAGAAGGCAGAAGGAAACCAAAAAAACAAAAATACCCTTGTACACTGTTGGCGAGATTGTGAATTGGTACAGCCACTATGGAAAGCAGTGTGACAGAGCCTCAAGAAATTAAAAATAGAACTACCATATGGTCCAGCATTTCTGCTTCTGGGAGTATATCCAAAGGTAATGAAAATACTGACTCAAAAAGATGTGCACCTCCTTCTTTGTAACAGCATTATTTATGATAGCCAAGACATGGCAACAACCTACTTGTTCATTAATGGATGAATAGATAAAGAAGTTGTGATGATGATGATGGTGTGTGTGTGTATGGTTATGTGAAAATCATAACAGGATTATATATGTAAGGCACTCACCACAGCACCTGGTGCAGGGTAAAATACTCAATATATAGTAGCTACATTAAACAAATTGGCTGCACAAATTTACTTTGAAGATTGTTGGTTAGAATTCTAAACATATTTTTTGCCTAAGAAACAATATTAAAAACGGAATGGCTAGATATCTAGGCTAGATACAACAGACAATTTAGACCCATAAATGATCCGAAGTATAAAATTAGAGTCCCTAAATTAACCATTGCCAGTTGACTAACATTAGTTAAGAACCTGCTATGTTCTATAGCAGGTGGCTGTAATTTTCAATATGAGACAATTTGGAGCTCCAGAGAAGGGTTTCCTGATCTGCCCCGTGTAAGTTTTTCTCAAAGGGTGGTCTGAGGATAGGGACCTTGGCAATCTGTTCTTACTGTTTGTGATTAGGTAAGAACAGTCATTGAGAGTTACCATTCAGAAGGTGTTACAGCAAGTGGAGGGAGTAGTTTTATCTATTGAATGTAATAATTACAAAAATGAGACTTGCATTTTAATCTTATTTTTCTTTTAAATTATTTGTATGTACTTCACAAAAGTTTGTGTCCAAAATGGATTGGGGGTGGAGAGAAAATAGTGACTCCTTATCAGAGATAGATCACAGATAGTTTGAGAAGCAAAGTAAGTCATTCCAGTCATTCTGTCAGATTGCCCTACTTTATTTTATTTGTAGAAATTACCACTCTCCGAAATTAACATCTTTGTTGAATTTTAATTGTCTGTATTGTCTCCTTCTACTAGAAGGAAATCTTTGGGAGGGAAACTCTTACCTGTTTTAGTATTAACAATTAGATCAGGGACTAAGAAATACTACAGGCTAAATAAATTTTAGTTGAATAAATAAGTGGATTAAGTTTCAACTGCTCTTGTTGGGACAGTAACGATTGTTATTCTACAAGAGGCAGAGATCATTCGAGCTCAGTCTTGGTGTGGCTTTGAGCTGCGGTGAGGTGGTGAGGGCAGGGTCCCTTCTTCAAGCTGCAGCATTCAAATCTGTGACTCCAGAAAATCTTTAGAATTTTATGAACAATCAACTTCTTTGAATGACACAGCTCTGCTTTTTGACCAATTAGCATACTAATTATAAACCTTTTTTAAACTAAAGATTTTGAATAGACTGTTTATAGTTAACATGTTTGAGTTAAATACTCAAATTGGGGTAATAAACTCTATTTAAAAAGATGTTTTCCACCTATTTTCAGACCATTTTCTAATCCAGATCAACCTCCTCTGCTCTATTAGTGTGAATTACAGATTCTTCACTGTCATGGTTAAAAGGGAGTAAGTTAATTTAGATCCCTGGATGACTAAAGCTGGAAGGATATTTTTAGTGGTTCTAATGACTGAATCTTGTGGTTTTCTGCAAAGACAGTATTAGAAGCTTCTATTAAAGTTAGAAAAGGGGTGATGGAGAGGTGTATGTTGCAAGGGTTTGAGGGGAAAGGGGGGAGATATGGGAAATAAGGAAAATTGTTTTCCAATTACATAACAGCCAATACCACAGCTGTCCTTACAGAAGGTCAGAAATGCAGCAACTGAAGCTGTCACATAATAGACAATTTGATGATAGTAACTAAGAAAACACAAAAGGCGGCTAATCTCCCCCCTGCTGATAAAGCTGTCTGAGGTAGATCAATTTAGTCATGGTTGTTGTTAGGAAATTGCACTTGTTTGGTGTTCCACAAGCAGATCATGTAGTTTCCTAGGAAACATCCTTTTTCACTTAAATCTAATTCTCCCACATTGTGGGATCTGATGAGTCACTCAGTCTGACTTTTCTCTTACTTCCCTCTTCCCATTAAAAAGGACCTAGCAGCTGGAAATCTACTAAACGAAATGAATTTATTAGCTCCTTTACCTTGTTCTTTACTTAACTCTTGTGTTTCTTCCTTACAAGTCTAACCGCTTCCCCGATGTGTCGGGCCAGAAATAATGGAGTGAGGCATGTGATGTGAGCAAGTGTCGAACATTTTCTTTCAATTTCTCGGTTATTAAACTATATTTCAGCTTCTAGCTTTAAATGGAAAACATTACATGCATAGAGATGTTTTTTCCTTGTAGCCTGTAGTGGAATTCGATGTCAATTTCATTTAATTTCAGGTTCCCAGTCACACTTTGCTGTACAGTTATATGAGGGGTGGGGAGAGTGGGGTGGGGGGTGGGTGGATAGAGAAGGCACAAAAGGAGAGAAAGAGATCTAGAACCTGAATATAATCAAAATATAATTTTAATTTATTTGTGAAGTGCAAATACAGGGATGAGCAAAAGTTGGTTTATAGTTGTGAGTACATGAAACAGTTTATTCTTGTATTACCATTTATTAATTATTGTGTTTTCCATACAAACAACTGTAACCCTACTTTTGCCCACCCTGTGTATGATCTATGTTTTTAAGTTAAAGCAGCATGTTCACCACTCCTAAATACACTGAGTCTGCAGTTCATTACGCTTGCGTATTTTAAGTATAGCTGTCTCTTTGGTAACTGGGGAGGTACCATAGACATAAGTGGCAGAAGTCTGCTGAGATTCAGCCTGAGTAAAGACTTCTCAGAGCAAAACCTCACTGGCTGATGGCGGCAGAGAACACCCCCTTTGGAAGAGCCCGGACTGTGGGCCCTCCTCGCTGTCCCATGTCCTGAGTTATCCCATTGTCGCCTCCCATTTTTGAGAGTGTCGGCTACACTCTCAAGCCTTTGCTGTGTGTCAGGAACCACGATAATTACTCTCCTGTTATCTCGTGTGAGATGAAGTATGGTACCATTATTACCTCCATTGTACGGGTGAGAAAATCAAGGTGTAGACTTGCTAAATGCGTTGCCCAAAGTCACACAGCTTAGGGAAGCTGTAGGACTCATCCTCAGTTCAGATGCCCATGCTCTTAATCACTCGTCTACATTCTTTCTCTCCTGGGAAAATTTATTGGTTTTATTTTGGATGAGAGACTGTAGAGGTTATAAAAATGCCTGTGGCTGAGCCATCAAGCCACTACATTCCTAAGCGTTAATGGGTCTCAACAATGTGGCTGAAACAAAACCGTGATCGAGACAGTGAGAAACAATTTTTCAGTAAAATTACCTAGGGCAGGATGGCCTATCAGAGACTTCCTCACACAGCATCCTGTAATCTGCAGAAAGAGTTTTCACTCATACAATATGACGGAGATGAACGTTCTTAACCACCTCCTGTGTTGAGGGTTCCTGATGCTGTCCCTTGTATCGACACAGGAAAGGAGCTGTGGTAGAACTCATTTCATTGGGTGAAAGGAATAAAGCCACCATGGGTCACAACTTTAACAATGACCGGCTCACTTTTATATGCTTCTGATTTCAGGCTTCTTAGTAAACATTGATCTGATGAATGGGCTCCATTTGTAAACTATCGTAAACCAGTAGCATAGCTTCGAGACAATGCATAAGTTAGCTCTTGTGCAGAATGAGCCACCATATAACTCTAGTGACATACAACAATATCTGTGACTGTGGATTTCAAGCGATGCAGGTTTGAGTGGTCTTATGTAGATTTATGTGTCTGAAGCTGTCTAGAGCTCTGGGGTGAACTTAGTTTGGGACCCTGTCTGTTCCCGTGTCTCTCCTCCTCCTCGTCCTTCGCCTCCTGGGCCTCGTGGACTAGCCCAGCCACGTCCTTTTGTCTTGATGGCAGGCCTCCTGCACACACGGAGAAACACACAGGCCTGCCAAGGGCAGGGCCAGGATTGTCACACCGTCACTTCCGCTGTACTCTGTTGACCCAGCGGGTTCTGCCGGAGAACCTACAAGATCTGCGCCCTGCCCCCACAGTGGGGGACACTGCCCTGCTCATAGCAAAGGTATGGGTGCCGAGAGGGCGAAGAGTCACATCCAAACTCACACATCTCACACAAATGGGGGGAGATTGGTCATTTCTCTATAAGCTGAGGCTTAATTTCCTCTTTTGCTAAATTGCATTTTCCCTACCACATGGAGTCCTTATGTGAATTGAATGAGGAAAAGCACGTGAAAGTCCCCTACATGCCAATGATAAGTAGCCGACCCAGGGCCTCACCGGGCTTCATCCTTCCTCCTACCCTGTCGAACCCGCTCATTTGTCCGTTCACTTCCCTCAGAGTTCCCGTTTCCAAAACACCCTCTTCGGCCAGAGAAGGGGGATCCTTCCTGAGACTGGGAGACCCCGTTATAGGATTCTGTATTGTTTTATTTCATCTTACGTCCTTGTATGCCACCATATAACAATTAAGGCTGCCTAGCAAATATTTTCCTGGAGGTACAGATGTTGTTTGTTTAATTTGAGATCTAACTTCTTATTGGCCGTGCTTTTAAGATCCATTTCCCAGAAAACATTCCATGCGCAGAAAAAGAAAGAGCAGCAAATGACGTTATTAATATCTAAAGACTCATTACATTCTACTCAGAATTAAAATGTTCAAATCTCTGGAGAGTTTTGAGTATAAATGTTCATTTAACCTGCCTTTAAATTGCAATATTTCATTAGTGGAGGAGTCGGATCTCGGTCAGCAAGTGTTACGTAACAGCTGCTCCTGGAGGGTTGCTGTCCTGTCCCCGTCGCCTTTGGACGTTTGGGTTTGTACCGGGAGGACGAAGTCTTTTCTTGGGGATAAGACTGCCTTTCCTAACTTCAGGCTCAGAACAGTTTCTTTCCTTGCTTTTGGAGGACAGTCATTATATAGATCTCTGTGTCTTTAACTCCAGTGAAAATGTCACAAACCCTTCTGGAATCCATCAACGACAGCTTCTGTCATTGGAAATGTACGAAAGATTAAGTCAGAAAGATACAGGAGTTTAATGCATGTTTTGTGAGATGAGCTAGGGCATCTTGTGACCTGGTTAAATCTGGCGTTGTTCTCCTAAAGTTTAGCTGTGGGAGTAGGTTCAGATACACTTTCAGCGTGCGACCCCAGGTGTGCTGAAGGGAGGCCGGCAGAGCGCACGGCTCACAAAGCTACTGAGTCCCCCATCCAGGACCTCAGGAAAGTAATCCCTGTGCCTCAGTTATTAGGGGCTAGAGAATTGTAATGGGAAGTGGGAAAGGGGTATCTGCAGATTCACAGAGATACAGAGCAAAAGGATGAACATACACTGGGGAACAGGGTTGGGACCGGGCTCAGTAACCAGGCCAAAACACGTACCAGACTTGGGATACAAGGTTAAAACTGGATTAACTGTGTCATCACCCTGTTCTCTGCTGAGTTGACCTGCTCTGACCTCTAACCCTGTAACCCACATTCATTGGGCAGAAATAGCTTTGCACATATGGGACTTCTCATTCGTCCATCCCCACCTCTGGTAGAGGCCATTCAGCACATTAACTCCTGTATTGAGACCAAACTGAGAACCGCTCTGTGGCCCTGTTTCCAACCTGAGAGCTGCATGTATCTAACAGGGCCTCAAAATAAAACAGAAAACCGGGGCTTCAAAGAGAATTTAATTGACTATAGAGATGAGTTTGGGGGACAGAAGTGATGCTGAAGCTCCCAGGGATTGGCAGGAGTGGAATATCATTGCCACTCATAGACCCGATGGGGCAAAGAGGGACAAAGAAGGCTGGTGTGAGCTGGGGCTGAGAAATCGCGACCAGCCGACAGAAACGTGATTGCAGAGGGCAGGGTCTCCACCACAGTGGAGAGAACTAGGAGGTAAACGCCTCGCCCTGTCTCTGTCCCAGACTCCTGCCGGGACTTCCCCTTGGGGAACCCAATGAGAACTCCGAGGGTAAGGGAACTTTGGGTTAGACCTTGGTGGGCAGAGAGCCTTGCAGAGAAGGTAGAGGATGACTATGCATGAGCACAAGTGAGAGATAATGCAAAAATGTGTGACATCATCAAGACCACCGGGAACTGTTCGGTCTGTTGCTTCTGAGTTTTCTTTTTCAAATAACCCTCATTGCCTTTAACCACCTCCTACTTATCAAAGCCAAGGTGGCAGTGGGAAAACATTTCATAAATGTATTCGTAACATTTTAATAGTTTTTTGGTGTAGAATCTTAGAGATTTGTTGTTTGGACTGCTAAAAGAGAAAACAAAAACAAAAACGCAAAACCAAATCTGTGTGTACTGACATGTCACGCAATCTCCATTTTGCTTAGAGGGAAGCTCAGAGAGCCTGCAGACGCTGAGCACGGTCCCTGTCCCTGTGCTGGGAGTGCAGTGAGGTCCGATGCAAAGGTTGGGGAACTCCCTGACCGTCAGCACGCCCCTGTGCTTCCTTTAAACTCAGTGAATGTGATGGGACTGGTTATATTCCATGTACACTGATGACCCAACAGGTCCCAGGCACTGCACTAGGTGCTTGGGAGGGATACAGTGGCAAATAAGATAGCACGGAAATTGAAATGCTAATCTTTTTAGAGACGTGCTTGAAGTGCCTACCATGGGCCTACTGCTGTTGTGCCAGTGGTGGCATTTTGCCTATTTTTGTCAGAGTGGAGAAACTAGACTTTATTTATTTCTTCAGTAATCCTCCCCCTTCTAGGGATTAATTTTTCTACGATATCTGTTTATCTCCTTCTCTTTCTCCATCTCTTCCTTCCTGCTCTTACCCATCTGCCTCCCCACATATGTGAAAGCCGAGAGCTTCAGGGTCAGCACTGCCCAACTTGAGGATGACTGCACTGGATAGGTTGCTCCCCGACACAGGGATTTCACACAGCCTTTTGCTCTGTGATGCATCGGTCCTCTGGTTATAACCTGATATTGGTAGTTACCAAGCATCTCCAGGTATCTGACATGGAAACAAGCATATTATACACATAACCAATCTCCTTAATTTGTTCTTATTTGTGGAATGTATTTGCACACATCATTTCTTTGCTCATATTTGCTGCTACCACCAAAATGACCAGTATAGTGAAACTAACAAAAATGGAATCATCCAGATTTCCAACTTTGATAGCACTGGTCACAGTCTGCCCAGGTCTATGTAGTTCTCATTTGTTTCAAAGTGTGAGTCTAAGGTAAAGTAAAAAGGGCTAAGTAGGGGGAAAGCCCTTGAAGAGGGAAAATGAGAATCCCATGGCGTGTACCACACCAGCCTTGAGAGAATTTCATGAGCACTGATAACAGTGATACTGGGGCAGCATGTAAACGGCGCCCGAACACTTGGTATCTTTGCCCTTGCCATTATTCTGAAGCAGATCTCGGATAGGACTCTCTTCTTTATTTCCTTCTAGCCTGAGCCTTCTCTCCCTGCAAACACATCTTTTTTTTTTTTCTTTCTTCTTCTGGTACTTGTCTTCTGTACCTATAACCAATCTTGGTTTTGGGTAGGATTTTCTTAGCTACGCGGGGAAAAGTTTTGTTCAGTTACAGAGCCTTAGGAGTTTGGAGTCAGGAGGTAGCTTAGAAATCATCTAGTTCATCTTCCTCATCTCACCTACTGACAACCCGCAGTCCAGCAACGCAAAAATGGAAATTTCTGCGATAATGGAAATTTTCCCTCTCTGCACCGTCTGACATGGTAGCCACTCGCCGCATGTAGTGAATGTGCATGCGGAATGCAGCTAGTGTGACAGAGGAACGTAATTTTAAATTTTATTTAACTTTAATTTTAATTTAAATTCACGCAGTCACATGTGGGTAGAGGACAGTGGGGGTCTGTAAAGTTCTCGTGATGTGCCCGGAGTGACCCAGCTGCTAAGGGGAAGAACTCGGCTGATTGCTCAGGACCTTAACTCAGTGCCAGGGATCTTTATTGGTTTTCAAATACTGGAGTAAATCAAGAGACTCAGCAGAGAATGTAATTAAGGTTAGGGTAGAGAAGGCAGCTGCCCGGGCCATGACAAAGCAGAGCGGGCGCTGTCAGAGTGGATGGAGCCCGAGAGAAAGAGGAATGCACCCACGCTATCATCCTATGACACGGATATCCCAGATGTAATGCTGCAGTTGATGAAAAGACGATGTTTGGGTGTATTTTAAAAATGTTATGAAGACAGCTGAAATCAAAGCTTACCTATTTCTAGAACCATAAAAATTAGGAGATGGGGGGACAGGAAAGATAAGCTCAAATAGGTACAAGAATGCTACATTTATGTTGAGCAGTAGGGTAATAGATAATATCCAAAAAATGGACACATTAAGGAACAATCTGAGCATAAACAAACAATCATCTATGAGGAGAAGAGGGTAAAGCTCTTGTCTCTGCAGAGTGGGACCACAAGCAGGAGAGATCTGCAGACACACAGGGAGTTAATACTTCTCTGCATCTTATTATTTTGGGCTATGTTTGTGCTTTTTGTTTTTAAATAAATAAAATCAATTCTATGTGCTTCATGGGTTTGGAATTAGAGCAGAAAATAAACTTATCAGAAATATGTATTTTTTAATAGAGGGATGCTGGGAAACAACACTTAAGGCACAATTCAGTTCATCATTGCTTTTCTCCATGCATTTAGCCAGACTTACAAAAATATTTACCCACAGAATCATTTGTATTATCTAATACACAAATCCAAGTGATTTTGTCTGGCAGTCTCAGTCTCTGGCTGAATTAAGTTAGATCTTCTAAATAATTATTCAGTGCAGTCAGAATAAGACAAATCAGGCTGCATGTCCTACAAATTCAAATACAGTTTATAACAGACTCTGAAGCGCGGCTAATGTAATTGCAGACACAGCCTTGCCCATTGGAATGCCCCTGGAGAGTGTTCCTGTACATTGTCCAGTCTGGCTCTTTGTCGCACAGGCTGGGATTGAAATTACGTCTGCGAAGGCGCTCACTTATGAGAATTAAGGAAAACAAGGCAGAGGTGCCCAGGCTGTGGCCATTAAAGTCCATTTTTAAGTTAGGTGTTGAGAATCATGGACGTCTAGCTGTGTGTCAGGGCTGAGGATGGGCAGGTGACCAGCTGCAGAGCTGCTGTACAGATGCTGAAGGGCCGCCATCGTAGTAAAATGAGTCCACAGATCATAGCAAGGCAAGGCCAGCTGGGCATCAGGTTCATGGGCTTGGGAGGAGACCGCTAAGACCAAAGTGAAGACTGGGCCCCAACCAACCAGTGAGCACATAGAAAAGGCTTTCCCAGCACAATGATCGGTAAATCCAAAGTGAAGACTGGGCCCTAGCCAACCAGTGGGTATCTAGAAAGGGCTTGCCCAGCACAGTCAGACTGGTAAATCCATCACTGATCTGCTGTTTACTGTCCATGTCTACGCCTGAGAAGAGGTAAGTGGAATACAGATGCGGCGCAGCCTAACAGGACCGCTGCAACCGGATAGGACCTTAGCCGTGACGATGAGTTTATTACGCATCCTTCCAGTTTAGTGCCCGTGCTGCCAGAGCAAGCACGTGATGCGTTTGTTCGCACATGCGCCTGTAGTTAGCTTTAACATCTCCATTTTCAGGTCTCAGTTTACAAAATTTCACCCTGAGTTATTTCACATCCTTGAGTATGATCCATGCGTGGAATTTCCTGAAAAGCCATCATGTCGCTGTGGCCTAAAACGGCACAGGGCTCTCTCCATCCAGGCCCTACCAGGGCAAATGGAATAAAATTTTAAAAGAGCAATTTCCTTCCCTTTCATTCCCTATAGAAATGAATCCTGGAGGCAGGCTAGTCGATAGTGTTCATGTACCTGGTGGGCCTAGAGGGAGAAATGTTTATCATCAGGATTTTATCCGCCCCACCTGAGTTAACTTCAGGCTCCCAGTCTCACCAACCCAGTGGCCGTTTTTCTGTGCCTCCCAACACCACATCCTTCCCAGAAATTCCCGAGGGGACTGTGAGCTGGCTGTCCATTGCTAACAGAGAGCGAGGAATCCTGACCTCCTCACTCTCTTCAGTTTCTTTAGATCCTTTCTGTCAAGTGTGAATCTTCCTTCCAGAAATGCCCTTGCTTTTTTTTTAGGCTTATTCTTGGGCATGATGTCAGGAGTTACCACAGGCATCCACCCTCCTTCAAAACGGACCGCACAAAGCCGTGCCCGCTGCCGTGGTGTGTTCGGGGTGCCATAACCAGATGCCACAGGCGGGGTGCCATGAACATCACCTTTTAATTTTTTAGCAGTTCTGGTGGCCGGGAAGTTCAAGGTCAATGTGTCAACTGATTGGTTTCTGGTTAAATCTCTCTTCCTGGCTTGCACATGGTCACTTTTTCACCATATTGTCACATGGTCTTTCCTTAGTACATGCACACGGAAGGAGAAGAGGTGGCTGTCTCTCTTCCCTTTCTTATAAGGCCACCAGTGACGTAATGACGGTCCCACCTTCGTGACCTAATCCAACTCTAATTACCACTCAAAGGTCCCATATCCAGCTGCCATCACCTTTAGGATGAAGGCCTCAGTCTGTGATTTGGCAGGGATGGCGGTCGTGGCATAAATATTCACTTCGCAACATTCTGCCCTCAGACTCCAAAATGTTATGTCTTTCTTGCATACAAAATGCATTAATTCCATCCCAAGAGCCCCCAAAGTTTTCACTCATTCCAGCATCAACTCTAAAGTCCAAAATCTCATCTAAATATCATCTAAATAAGGTATGAGTGAGACTAAAGGTACAATTCATCCTGAGGCAAAATTTCTCTCCTGCTGGGAGTCTCAAACAGGACAAATTAAGTGCTTCCAAAATATAGCGCTGCGTAAAGGGTGACAGGTCCCAAGGAAGTCCAAAACCTGGCACTGCAGATAGGCTTATAATTTTTTAAAATCTTCAAGTTCTGGTTCCTGGTTGCTTAACTGTTACGTCTTCAATTGATCTCTCTCCTTTTCTACTTTTCTGAGAGGAGTAAGGAGGACCTAAGCCACACCTTCAGTACTTTGCTCAGAATTCTCCTCTGTTAAATATCCAATTTAATTGCTTACAGTTTCGATCTTCCTTAAAACACTAGAACACATTTCAACCACGTCCTTTGTGACTTTATAACAAGGATCTCCTTCCTTTCAGTTTTCAATAACACATTCCCATTTCCACCTGAGATCTCACCCGAATCTCCTTTAGCTCCCATATTTCCAGCGTGTACCTCAAAGTACTCCCATTACCCAGTTCTAAGTCACTTCTGGACTTTTAGGTATTTGTTACAGCAGTACCCACTCCTCAGTGCCAGAACTGTCTCGTTGTACTCAGGGCGCCATAACACAGTGCAATATACGGGGTGACTCGCACGATGAAAATTTATTTTATCCCAGTTCTCCAGGCTGGTAAGTCCAGATTGAGGCTCCGTTTCTGGTGTGGGCGCTTTTCCTGGTGTGCCGGTGGCTGCTCTCCTGCTGTGTCCTCAGCCCAATTACCTCCCAAAGGTTCCATTTCTAAGTAGCATCACGTGGTGTTTAGGGGTTCAGCATGAATTTGGGGAGATGGAAATAGTCAGCCCGTACAAACTACCTAATGTGAGTAAGCCCCTTGCTCACAGACCTAGCTGCCTAAGGGTAGGTATAGAACGTCTTCCCTTGCTTTGTGATCCAACCCTCTGATTAGGCTAATTCGTCCCAATAGATTTGTTTCCCGCCAGCCCCTCTTAATATGAGTGTGTGAAGTTGGATCACACCATCCACAGGAGATGTTATCTTTAATTTTTGGTCCACACAATATAATTTATGAACTTAAGCATTCTGCCCCTTCCCCGAGTATCTTCCACCTCAAAGCCCAGCACTTAGGGTTTTTCTTCCACTTCAGTTTACATCCATTGGCCAGTGTACAGGTTTCCTTGACTCACTGAACAATAAGTACAGGACCAGAACTCAAACATGCTTGACAGGTGTGTGGAACTGCTGATTAAGGTGCCCCAGATAATGGAGTGACTGTGGGGACAGCGTGGCAGAGGTTTCATATTAAGTCTCAATCTCCGATTTTGTTTTAGCTCCCAAGCTGTTTATTATAGTTTCCAGGACTCTGTGTGGCTTGCTTACCTTTCAGCATTCTGACTTTTGCAGTTTGACCATTTAATGGTTGGCTCGACCCAGGCACAGAGTAATTTGACAGTCTAATTTCTTTCATGCCATCTGAAGTGTCCTCTGAGGTGCAGCTGGGGAAAATGCAACACTAAATTGTTTTTGCAATTGCTGTTGTGTTGAAGACTTGCAGTGTACACCCTTGAAATCAGGGAGAGAGGCTTCCAGCTGGCTAGGACTTCAACAGAGTAATTCCAGACTCAGTCATGGACCCACGACAGAAAGGAAACTATAGTTCTCCACTGGTTAAAGAGACATAGCAGAGATGGTTGGGTGGTTTCCTAACAATTTACATAGGAAGCATGCTGATGGGGTAGGGAAGGAGGAAGAGATGGGCAAGAAAGGAGGAGATAGCAAATGTTTTTAAATAGGAACATTTTTTCATCTTGATAACGTAAGAGCTATGGAGATTTTTTATTTTACTATTCACTCTGCCTCTGATGTTAATCACAGTTTAAAATTAGTTATCGATAACTCAGTGTAGGTGCCTCATCTTTATCTTTAACATCAGTGAAGCTGTGATAAGACGTGGATGGACTTGGAAGAGCCCAGTTAGTTCAGGAGGTTTTATGGGAAAGTTTTCCAGTGTGCCTGGGGCAATTTGGAGTCAAGATAGCTTTATTCAATTCTAAACTCTTTAATTAATGATGGTATATAAATTATTTAAGCTCCCAGGGCATTAGTATTCACGTTTATCAATTGAGAGAGTTGACTAAATAACACCTGAGACTTCCAGAAGCTCTAATGGAAGTGTTCTGTGTTATGCTATGCTGTTCTGTTCTGTTCGTCCATGTTCTTAAGTCCATTCATAGATGGGAAAATGGTATAATTCATCATCCAAACCAGGACACTTTTGATAGCCTTCAAAGTCAGAATGAAATATCACTTTATTAAAAGATTGACCTTTTGAAATGTTTGAAAGATCACACAGGGAGATGGGATGTAATTTAACTAATTTGTCTTATGGAATTTGGAAATAAAAATCCCACCGCTGATAAAGAACATTTTATTTACACGTATGGTAGCACATCTGCACCCACAGCGCCTACAGTATTGGGAGCCGTGCCTGGAGTTGCCAGTCAAGGGGTTCCTTTGCTAAGAGTCCACCTTGGTGCATTCCTCCCTCCCACCCACACCTGGAACTATGAGTCTCGCCGCGGGGCTCCCACAGCCCCAGGACGAACCTCTAGCACGGGAGCCAGTGCACTGTTCTGTAGTCGTTGCTCTCCTCGCCTCTCTCCTCCGCAGCGCTGAGGGCAGAGCCTGGCTCTTTTATCTCGGTTGCTGCAGCACACGGGCATCGGGGCTGAGACTAAAGAGGGGCAAACGAGGTGCCCGAGCGAAGCAGAACTCGCTCTCGGGTTTGCGTCAGTGCAGGGTCAGCACTGGCATGGACCTGAGAGTGGGCACTTCCTTAAATTTTGTACCCTACGTCCCCCGCTTGCCTCCTTCTACTCCGGTCCGTTGGGTAGAGTGATTAGCATATAATAAGCCTTGGGCAAAGCCAGTGCCCTGAAGAAGTACTGAACTTTGGAGTCAGCTTTGTTTTTAAATGTAGGTTTTATTATTATTTGGGTATGGTGAGGCCTAAATAATGGATCAAAGATGACTGACAATGGAAAGACAGTTTGTTTTTACAGTTGCCATGAGAAGGAGCACAGCATGCTCTGCAGGACCCCATGGAAGAAGCACAGGGTTGGTCAAGAGGCAGAAGGAACTCGGAGAAAACATGGGCAGAAACCTTGGTTGTGGTTTCCGTGGGAAGGAATGGGTGAGTCAGGGAAAGCAGGCTTCGCATTTGCTGGTTTTGGCGGACCCCTGGGTGGAGGGGCTGTTCTAGTTGTTTGCTACCTGGTCCAGGGCTGAGCAGGGCAGGGAAATGGTGGCCATGAATGTAAGAGCCAAGACAAGTGAGGCGGCTGGGTTAAGGGCTCTGGACTGGTTGGTTTACACAGGGGAAGGTTTACTTGTTGGCCAGTCCTTTGCTACCTCCAGGAATTGGCTAATACTGGGAGGGGCAGTCCCCCCAGGCCCGCAAGACCCCAAGATATCAAAGCACTAGAATAGAAAGACAGATTTATACAGACTTTCCAAAGTTTGGATATGTGCTGTCATGTATGTGTCTTGACCTCGGGCATGTCACCCTGTCTCAATCAACAAGAGTGTTAATACTAGAACCTTTCTGGATTGTCATGAAGATGAGAGCGAAGGGCCTGGTGCGTGGGATCTGTAAGTGATAGAGGTCAGTCTGCGTGCACAGTAGAATATCTGTAATGAGGCATATACATTTAGGCACAGAACGCTAGACAAGTCTTGGGCAGTATACCTCAATTTGTAGGGAGGGAGAATTGCTGTTTTGAAAATGACCTCCATTTTTGGCCACTTCTTTGAATATCTGAATAATTCTGCAAAATACACTCACTGCTCCTGGAAACTTCAATCTCTCTTGAGGCTCCTGAAACTTCTTGCTTTGAACAAGGCTAAAAATAACGCAAGTACCTTCCTTCCCTGGGGGATGATGGTGCTAACAGACTTCACAGGGAAAGTCAGGAGATAGAGGGGACTGTGTATGTGCATTCCAAAGAAAGTTTCTGGAACTTTGAAAGCTTCAAAAAGAAGTTAGTTTTGGCTGCCTTGCAAGTTTCAGAAGAAGCTCTCTTCAGGCTGATACAGTGACAGCAGCACCTTCTTTCGACATCAGACAGGAATTTTTACTAACGCAAGAGCACGTTACAGAGAGACCCTCAATGTGGTGCCTGGAAGCTGCAGTGGACAAAGGATGAGCTTTGTGGTCAAGTGTCATCTCGCACTTGCCAGTGTCTGAGGACTGGGGGTGAGAGAGCCATTATCTTCAGACCTTTGTCTCTCATGCCAGGGATACATCAGTGGATTCGAATAGGAGAGAAATCACAAATGATGTGTTGTGTAAGCTGCGAAGAAGAGTTACTGTGTTTGCAGTTTGCAGTGGAGACAAACATAGCAGCTTTCTCCAGGGATTTCTGCTACTCTCATGCTGTCATTCAGTGTAAAATAGGACCCTGATCGGGAATCCTGTGACAGTGAGAAGCTTTCCCCTGGGCCTCCTTCTGGGGTTGGAGTGGGTCTGTGCCAGGCAACATTAGGAGGCTGACACTGCTTAAACTGAGCCTAAATATATAGAGAGAGACTAGAGTGTGGGCAGCATAACCACACTCTTAACTTCTCTCATTATAACAGTTAAAACAGTTCTTGGGAATCTTCCATTTCATTCCGTCCTGCACTAAGCAGCACCACTGTACTTTGGAGCAATTACAGTTATAGCCCACGTAACATTATGGCCTCAGTACTCCAAAGTAACATTAAACGTTAAGTGGTTTCTTTACTCTTTTTAGTTATTTGTGTGTATTTCTTTTAAGAAATAGCTTAAGTAACATTTAATGTAACTTCTGCATTGTAGAGTTTGTTGACAGAATATATGTCATTGCACTGACCTTTGGAAAATTACTTTCCTTAGGAAATAATTTATAACCTCTAGACGATATTTGGTGTCTTAACATTTCCTTTTAGCTTCTTACTCTGTCACTGTTTCTTTTTATTGCATTAAGTGGACCTAGTACGCAGCTGAGCTTCTAGGATTAAAACAGCTATATATTTTCCAAATAGTTTTGAAGCAGCAGATGAGGTGGTGCACTGGGTTCTGCCCACTGTGAACCTGATGAGCTTGTGTTTCAATTAAAGCTCTTAGTTCAGGTAAAAGACAAGATGGAAAACAGAAAGGAGGAGGCGAAATATTCATAACATTTTTTTGTTTCTTTGTTTGATAATTTACAGAATGCCAGGCATCCCGTTAGGCTTTTCTGAATTTTCTTAGATAATATCTGTAAGAGTTCTTTGAGGTAGGTATTATCATCTCCCTTTTATAGACATTGAAGCACAGCAAAGCTAAATAAATTGTCCAAGGTCACAACTGCTGAGTCATCCAGGAATCAAACCCAGTTCTGATAAAACTATTTATCTTTTTATCAAATTATATAATAGCTATTAAAATCAGAGGGCACCAAAGGACTTCAAGTGGAAAATCTTTCCCCAGTATTGATTCATACAGCATAGAGGCACACAATTTTTCCTGTTTAATTTTTTTTCCCTGACATATATCTCCATATTTCCAAAAATTGTGATTGTGTTGGGCTCTTTTACTTATGAAGTTCAGACCTCGTGAACTTCCTGTTACGGTTCATATGAATTTATTTTACATATACACGTCCCCAGTCTGATTCCTCTTCCTTGGTTCTTCCAATCCCAGAGTTTACATTATTATTCCTGTATAAATGATGTCTTCTGCCAGATTGAGTGATTTGTTTTTCTGTTTTTATATAACTTTACATGTATGCTGGAATTTATATTTATCTAATTACTTTGCTTACCAATTAGGCTATGCACCTCTTACAAGTTTTTCCTCAAATGTTTTATTAGATCTGTCAAAACCAGCTTTGTCGCGATGACCTGTAAATTATATCTCCCACTTCCAGAAATCGCCCTCCTTCTTTTTGCTCCAAGAGAGACTGGTTTTCTTCCACCACAGTCCTGTGTTGAATATGGTACTTCCTGCACCCATCTCTGTCTGTGCCGACTCACTCAGTTTTGCTAGTCCATGTCCTCCAGTGAATCCTTTAGAAAGGATAGGAAAAGAAAGGGGTTGTTGCTGTTGTTTGTTTTGAGTTTTCTTTACTTTACTCTTAATCATTAAGTAGTTTGATTGAGTGAGAATTCCAAGTTGAAAATCAGAATTTCGGAAATGCTTCATTTTCCTTTTGTTTCCTATACTACTGCTAATGCCATCTGCAATCCTGCTCTATCATGTGTAACCTACCTTTTCATTTTTAAAAGCTCTTAGAGCCTTTTCTTTATCCTCACTGTTCTGATATATCACTGTGATGTGCATGGTGTGTGTGCATGTGTTCACTTGTGTGTGCGAGATGTGTGGTTTGGGTTTTTTTTTTGTTTGTTTGTTTTTTAATCTTGGAACCTCAGTCCTTTTCTTTTGATTACTCGTGTCTTTCAGTACTGGAATTTTTTATTTATTTATTTATTTTTTGTATTATGTCTTCAATAATTTCCTCCCTTCTGATCATTCTATTTCTGTTCTCCCCTTTTGGAATTGTTATTATTTAGTTGAAATGTTGTCACTTATCCTTTATTTTTTTTCAGTTGAATATATTTGACATATAACATTGGGAAAGTTTAAGGTATACAGTGTGTTACTTTGACTTCATTATCCTGTCACGTCTTTTTTCAGTCTCTCTCTTCTTTATTCTCATTTTTTGGAAGTGCTCTTAAACTTTTCAAATTCAGAGCTTTCTGCCTTTTGAAACTGTTCCTGATATAAGGTTTCGACATTTACGAGGCTTTTTTAAAACCGCAACTTTTGTTTTTTACAGCATTCTGCTCTTATAATGTCTTCACATCTCTTATTGGGCATAATAGTTGTTTCAAATTTTTAAACTTTTTATTTATATAATGCATACATTTTCCCTGTTTCTTTTGGGTTTCTAGTTTTCTTAGTTTTGGATTCTATTTCTTTATGTTGAAGAGTTTACTCGGTCGCTAGTGCCCTTCGGCTGCGCGCTTTCTTTCTAAGAAGGAGGCGCAGAAACGCTCACGCGAAGCTTTGCGTTCAGGCGCATGGCTCGTGAACTTTGGGGCTTCCTTGTAAAGTGACGGGAAGCAGAGAGGACTTTGTGTTGAGGAATTGTCACCAGATGTCATCGTTAGGGGCTATTTTATGTGGGGGCATTTTGATCCTAGGGAAGAATTTTCCCTTCACATGGGGTGTGAGGTGCGTGATGGCCTCCGTGTTTACTGTGCAGATTGTCACAGCAATTCAGCTGCGCTCACAGGCGCGCCTCATCAGACCTTCCTCGCGGCCTGTGCCTTTCCAAGTCCTGCGGCCTTCTCAGGACCAGAGGTTGGGCTCTTCGTTCCCACTGGGATTCCCTTCCACAGGTACTTGACTTAGAGCTTCTTTTACTATGTTAACTCCAGTACCAGTCTTCCATTTGCTTTCGAACTTCCAGAAATTTTGTTGAATCTCTCTTCTACCGTGGCCATTTCTCCATTTCCTCTTGGTCTTGTTGGACTGCCCTGTTAAATCCCTCTGCTATTATTTTATTAGAGTTTACTGCAAAAAAAAGACACATATGGGTCATCTATCATGTTTAATAGTGATCTTTCCTGTTTCTCATTGTGTTTCAATATATACTTTTTTCATTTTGCAAAAACATGTTATTTTTTACAATTTGTGTGCTTTCTTCATACATATAGTGTTTTACATTCCTTTGATCCTTTACAGTTTCAGAAGCACATGTTCAGAGCACTCTTTTATTTTCTTCGTATGAGAATCCTTGGTAAAAAGGGTTACTGGTTCGATTCCCCAGTCAGGGCACATGCCTGGGTTGTGAGCCAGGTCCCCGGTAGGGGGTGTGCGAGAGGCAGCCACATGTTGATGTTTCTCTCCCTCTCTTTCTCCCTCCCCTCCCCTCTGTCTAAAAATAAAATAAATAAAATCTTAAAAAAAAAAAAAAAGAAAACCCTTGGTATATTACTATATCATTCACATTTGACAGATGGGAAGACCTCTGCCTAGGGACTTTAATTAACATGTCCAGGATTACTCAGTCAAAATTTTCAAGCTTTTTCATTACAGATTTTTGCACCCCTTTACCTCTCCATCGCTCAGGCCTAATTTTTGGCAACTTTATGTATAAATACATAAAAGAAAGAGAGATGGATTTCAAGCACTTAGTTTAAAAAATCTTATTTCTTAACTGTGGAATTTGCAAATTTAGTTTGGGGGTAATTTGAGAATTTTAATATGTTATGTGATACACAGTCACTATCACCGTGCACAATTGAGATTTGACTGGAATAATAGACGATCCATACTGTTGTAATGCCTGCAGAAGCATTTAGAGAAGCAAATACCATGTGCGATGCTGGGGAAGAAGTTAACAAATGAGGAGCACAGTTCACATACTTAAGGGCTTTTCTAATCAGTGTTAGGTAGGTTTATTGGGTGGCCTGAACACAATTGACAGCCGATGTTTGCAGGGCTTTCTCCACATCTGGACGTAATTTAGGAGCTAATGCATATTTAGTATGGCTGGTTCTCATTAAACAGCAACCTGGCCAGTAGACGTGCAATTCCTGCACGCAGCGTGACCCAGTTTCTGCAAAGGGCCTTCCCTGACCACCGGGGCCCTGCTGTGATTATGCTGACAACTTCACCTTCTGGGAACTGGAGTGATGAGAGGCAGGGGCTCTGGCCCTCCAGTCTCTAGTGGAATTAGGGGAGGTCTGTTTTGCTTTCCTGGAGGCAGAGACCAGGGATCAGCCAGACTGGCACCCATTTCCCAGGTCCTCTCTTGTCTGATGTGTCCAGCTTCTGTCTGCTGTTCTCTATCTGAGAACAAGCGATACTATTTTTTTTTTTTTTCCTGTGAGGAGAACCTGCTGGGCTGCAGAATTGTCTTTGGGGAAGGCAGACCTGAGACACCCTTTTCGAACAATCCCTGCACAGTGCCACCGCTCTCACTGGTTCCGAGACGTTTGAGTAATTCCTCAAGTCGGAATCCAGGAGCAGACCTCATCTTGCTGAATATTTAGCCAGCTACTCAGTCAGTTGTCTGCTTTCTTCAAGGCCCTGCTTGAATCTCATCATTTCTATTAAAAACCTTCTATAAATCAAGAAAGACTTAATCTCTCCCCATCTTCCTCTCCTGATGTGCAGTCTATAGTCTGTTTGGTACTTATTTCTCTTTGCTTCATATGGGGAGAATAACAATGGTGTTGATGCCAGTGATGGTGTTGCTAGGACAACATATGTGTCAGGGACAGCCTCGTGTTTGAACTTGGTCCAAAGTACTGTCTCAGTTTCCTCATCTGTAAAATGGAGACAATAACACTCTCCTTTCCAAGTTATAATAAACATTAAGAATGAAAATGTACATCAATTTGCTTGACACATCTTTCTTCCCTTTCACTCTTAAGAACAAATTATTATTTGTTCCAAACAAGATTATTTAATTTAGATTATACTCTTTTGTTAAGTGTAACATTATATTTTAAATTCGAGAGGCTGCCTTTTTCAACAAACTCTTACTGCACCTACTGATCGTGCCTCAGCGTACGTGTCCCTGCTTATGGATTTACCCTCCAGGAGGGACATGTTGCTGTTTTACCATTAGGCTGACTGTTCTCTGTCATGGCCCAGCATGGGACCGACTTCCCCGTTCCCCTCCGAGCTCTTGGTCACTTGTGCACATCAGTGTTATGGTCAGGTTTGGCTGTAAGATGTTATGGATGGTGATCACAAAATCAGAGCTCATGATCTGCATCCTCATTGGGCAGGACAGAGCTTTTCTGAGAATTATAGCTTTATTTCCTGATGTCTGGGTCTCAGTGCTTTGCCTTGGGAGAAGAGGACCAGGGTGCCTCTGTCCACACCTGAATATCAAAAGAATAGTTCCATCCACTTGCAGCTCTAACTGCTACTTGTCTTGTGCTTTACAGTTGTTACAGTGCCTTGACAGGCGTCATCCGTAGTCTGTCCTGGAGGCGGGTACATTCCCATTATGTAGATGGGGGAACTGAGGCTCCGAGGTGCATGAGATGAGCCCGAGGACAGCCAGCAGTGTGGCAAGCCTGCATGTCCCACCTCCTGTCCCCAAGTTGCTGCACAGCCTCAGTCTTCTCCATGCTGCTGTGGAGAAGTGGTTTATGCTGCTGTCGCCCACTCTCATTTTTTCATACTAACCATTTGGAGTCAGACCCAAAGAAACTCACAACAGACTTGAAGAATGTAACTCATTTTTCCTGGAGCAGGGAGACCAGGCTGCCTTCTAGAGAGAACTCCTCTCCAGTCTCACCCCAGGGGGGAGTTGTAGAAACGTGAAGAAGGGTTACAGCTTAAAAAAGTGTCCTTTGTGATTGCTATATGTCACTTTCCCCCACATGTTCAAAGGCAAGTCCTTTGAGAAAAATATAATGCTGCCCGTCCTGATATATATTGAATCTTTCCAACGAGTTGTGTAGAAGATTCATTATCAGCTGGGTGCTTAGGAGTTTATGGGGATTCTTACATTTGACCAAACAGTGCCTTTTAACCACTGGGTTCTCTTATTCTCTAATTTTCTCTTCATCCCTTTAAGAAGGGCAATTCCTTGTCAGTTAGAGATGTTTGCCCCTACTTGCAACCTAAATATGTTCCTGATGAAAAAGGAAGTTCAGCGTCCAGAAAAGGTGGCTTAGTCGGAAGCTATGCGTAAGAAAACTTAGGTCTAGGGTAGCGTAGAAGAACTAGGGAGAGTGTCAAGCCCAGCCTTGCCCAGAGGAGGGGAGCCAGCACGGGAAGCCGGAGGCCCTCGGGCAGTCAGGACCTGTACCAGCTGCTCCGTGTCTGTGTGCCTTGGTGCCTGGAGAGGACGTTCTGAGTCAGGGTCTCAAGTGGCAGCTAGTATTTAAAGCCCATGTCCATGGATGAGTAAGGGCGTGAGGCATGGGTAGGCTGGCCAGGAGCGCCTACGGGCCTGGACCAGAGGCAAGCCCCAGTTAAGCCTGCCCCGTTGAAGAAAGGCTGTCGAATGATCATCCGACCTGGTGTCTGGATTCTCCCTAGGCGACGGGTTTCACAGCTTAAGTAAAGCCCCAGCCTCCAGCCCCGTAGGCATTTGGCAAGCAGATCATTCAGAGAGGCTCTTACCCATTTGGTCCCATGGTCTCAGTGAAATTATGCGTGTGAGGAATCATGGGGCTGCATTCTAAATGTGGCAGCTTTTACATGGCCAACAAATAGGCCTGCCTGTCAGAGGCCAAAATTGGTCTCAGTGGATGTAGTTGAAGTTGTTTTGTGTTTTTGATTTCTCATCACTTGATTTTTTTCAGCACAGCCAGCACTTATGGGACGTTTTGTTCTATGTGGTTTGGTTATATACAACTTTGGGCCCTTTAAGGGAGAAAAAAAAGAGAAATAATTTAATTTGACTTCTGCTGCATAAATGAGAGCTGGCGCTTTGGGAATGTGTTAAGCAGTAATAAGAGAGATTACTTGTTTCCTAAAAAGGCATTGCCTGGAACTACATCAACAGAAAAACTTTTTAAAAATGTAAGCCTGGGGTGACTTTTAAAAAGGGCTGTGAGAGTTTTAAAAGGGGTTTGCTGCCTATTATTTGAATGAACCAGTAAAAAGCAAAAACTTGCATTTACTAATTTCCCCAAATATGTCTGTTCTTAGCTGGGCTAGTTGCAAAGGTGCATCTGTAGCTGAACTTGTGTCCTTGTGTTCAGCGCTTTACAGCTAAGTTTATGTATCCAAATTCTGAGAAGCATAGCCTTTTATCATTTCCCAGGGAACCTAGTCTGGGCATAAAAAGGAGAGCTGAATGAAATGTGCTCTTATGAATGAACCCTAAAACACCTTGCTTTTGTAACCCTTCGCTCCCTCATTTTCTACCAGTAATAGGCCTTTTCAGAAATGTTAACTTGTTGACTTAGAACTACACACCAAGAGATTATGTAAAAGTGAAGACTATTACGGAGTCCTTTAGCAAAGGCCCCCTGGGTTGCTAAAAAACAGCCTTATCCCACTGCCCTGGTTCAAGATAGAGAAGGACGAAGTTGACTACAAATTCTCATCTTCTCCCTTTAGGTCATCACTCTTGGTCAACACATTCTGGGGGCTGACAGTACTGGTTTATTGTTTTCCTTCCTCCTACAATCCAGGTGCTGAGATCACATTTTTCACTTACCTTGATTACTTTGCATTGTAATTTTTTTTTACTTATTTTTTCAATTTATTTTTACATTGTAACCTATCTTTCCTGTGGGCAGCTGCATAACTGATTCCTTTTTTTTTTTTTATTGGTTTCTCCAGAACTCTGCCTGTCCTTTCCTATCTAAGATCCACTCTTCTCAGGAATTTCTACACTATGAATTTCTGTTCAAAACAACTGGTGTTGAATAAAACAGTTACATTTTCATGGAATCCCGAGCAAATAGGCAGGAAGAAGGTGAGGGGGGCGTTGCGCACTTCTAAATGTGGAAATTCAGTGTTTTTGGACTCCTAGGGATTTCTCAGTCTGTGAATTTCCCGCCTGGAGTGTTGGTTTTCCCTCTTCAGTGTCGCTAACTCCTAGCCGTCAACATGGCCTTAGAGCTCAGGACTGGACGCACTCAGCAGAGAGCTGGAAGCTCTGAGAGGCACTGTACTTATGTTAGTGAGTCTTTGCTGTGCAAGAAGATGAGAAATATCTTTCTGTAATGGAGACTTCAGGACATTCAAAGGCAGTGTTCATCAAATTGCAAAGCGCACACAAATTACCGGGAGACTTTGCTAGAGTGCAGACTTTCATTCCTATCCTAGGTGGTTCTGATGCTGGCGGTCCAGGGATCACACTTGAGACAGTGGCATCTGAAGCTACCCTGTCCAATATGGTTGCTCCTCGTCACATGGAACCACTAAGCCTTTGAGATGCCACTAGTCTGAATTCAGATGCTCTGTAAGTGCAAAATGCAGAATTTAAGTGCAAGAACTTACTGAGTGCAGAATTTACTGACAACAGATTGATTACAAAAGAGCATGAATGTAAAATTTCTCATTAGTAAATTCATATTAATTACATGGAGATAATAGTTTGGGTATGTTGGGTTAATTACGTTTGTTTCTTACTAATTTTTTAATGTAGAACTAGGAAGTTTAAATACATACAGGGCTCATATTATATTTTTATTCCCTCACACCACTCCAGTTCCCTTCTATTTCCATTTCATTGACTATAGATCGCACTTCACGTGTTCTATGCCAGTGGTTCTCAAACTTCACTGTCCGTCACAGCCACCTGGTGGGCCTGGAAGGACATAGATTGCCGATCTTTTCTCAGACTATGGTTGAGTAGGGTTGGGTCCAAGAATTGCTACTCCTGAGTTTTCAAGTGATATCAGTACTGCTAATACGTGGACCACACTTAGGGTACCAAGACCCTAAAGTTCTTTTTCCTCTCGCCCATTTAGTAGCACTCAGTGGGTGTAACTGAAGTTGCCTTGTGCCCCTCTGGGTTGCAGTTTACCTCCCTGTGAAACACCTTCCACCTGCCCTACTCGTCAGCATCCACTCGCCGGAGCCGTGGTAAAGCTCTTGAAGCAAAGCTTGTGCCTGTCCGTCGTGGTAGCTCCAAAGCACTTAGTTCAATTATTGGTTTGTTAGGTTGAAATAAATTGGATTTAATGGGTTGAATCATCTTTTTTATTCCCTTACTGGAAGCTCTGACAATCACAAAATATTAAATCAGGAATGAAATAAAACAGCGATAAGGGTTTATCTGTTAATCAATCTATTGACTTACTAATAATTAAACAAATTGCACTGAGGTTTGTTTCTGCTCCTTTTTATCGATTTAGCTCAACATATATTTTTCAGCGTTTGAGGTACTGCTACTCAGGGTAAGAAGAACCCAGCCAGTTTCAGGTGATATGTGCATAGCTGCTGGGGACACAGGAAAGCACTACCAGGTACAGTGAGGGAATCAGAGCTCGGGTGTCGTGGGAACCCAGAGGTGGGGGCCAAAGTGGGCTCTGAAACGTGCTGATTAAAGCCTTGCTGCCGAGAGTGTCCTTCTTAGGCAACGGCAGCAGCTCAGCACCTGGGAGCCCATCACAAATGCGGTATCGCCGGCCCGCACCTGAACTTATGATTTAGAACCTGCATTTTCATAGGAATCCCAGGCAATTTGTAAGCACGTTAAAGTGTGAGGAACACTCTGTTGTCAGGAAAAATAGAGTCAGGCACCCTGTAAAGCTGAGGTTCATCCCGGCCTTCTTTCCTGCCTTCCCTAAGGGAAGTCTGGGTGTCTGACCTAAGACGAGTCAGATGACAGAATGTAGGCGGAAGCCCCACGCAGGTGGAAACGCACTTCGCTGGGACGAGCAGACCGCAGCAGAGCTCTGCCAGCCTGCGACAGCCTTGCTCACAACAGGAGCAAGTCCCTGAAAGATTCGAGGCTGGGGGATTAAAAGACAGAGAGACGTTCAACCTGCTGGTGACGCTGTGGCGATCAACCGGCGGGAGGCCGTTGCTCCTTGACAGCATGAGAGGGGGCCGGCTCCACCGACCGACCTGTCTGGGAGCCACCTGTCACATAGGGGTGGGGAGCAGATTTTCCGCCAGGCCTTAGGCAGGTTTGCACCACCTCTCTCCAAAGTCACAGGGATGAGACAAGTGGGATATGGGACTAAGTGGCAAGAATGATGTAACGATACAAACATGTCCCCTAATTCGTCGTCTTTGTAAGAAGAATAGGGGCACATAAGGCAGCTTCAGTAGATTGAAACACTTGTTATATTGAAAAGTAGCAGTAACAGGGGCTCTGGCTGGTAAAAGGTAATGTAGTTGATGTAACACTGTATTTTGAGGGTTGGCGGTTCAGAGAAGAGTTCATGGGGTCAACCACAGATTTTCTAAGTTATTGGTCATATTAACCCTGGTCCTATATCGGTCCTATATTCAATGAGTGGAGAGGACAGATGCCAGTACAGACAGACAGTATTTGTATATTACAAATTCACCCTTGGAAGAAATTGTTAAAGGGGCCAAGTATTTTCTCTGCATACTCTAATGCTCTAAAGTATGTATTTTCCATTCTTTCAATCTCATTGGTTTAATAAGCATTAATTGAGAAGTATTTAGTCACTAATCTTGGGATTGGGGAAATCGATATGGACAGGCAAAATCCCTGACCTTAAGGCTATGTCAGTGTTCAGACACAACGTGAGGGTGACAGACGCTGTAAGGACTGGGATAGAGATGAACATGTTGCTGATGTGAGCGCAGGCATGGCAGCAGATGATGACGATGATGATGTCAGGCACCTGTGCGCCAGAGTTTGTCACATTGCCGGGGAGTGTGCATTGCCCAGAGCTCATTTACTGTTTAGCATGATCTTGTAAAGTCGATATTATTACCATGTCTGTTTTGTAGAATGAAAGTAACAAAGCACTGACACTTTAGGTAGTTTGTCCAAGATCCCACAACTAGAGTGGCAGAGATGGAAAAGCGTCAAAACTGAGGCAGTTTGGTTTGGAAAGAACTGGGTACTGAGACCCAGGGATATAAAATGAAATACATAAAATTCCATAAAAAATGAATACTTATTGAAGGCCCACCAGAAACAACACTAGACGTAGGAAGATAGCGAGATGAGTAAGACATTGTTTCTCTTATCAGGAATTCAGTGTCAGTAAGACATATGAACAGTCACAGGGAGCTGCTGTGGCACATTGTGCTGCGTTTGCAGAGTAAGCGTGTGGAAGGCAGCGAGGGCGTGAAAAGCAGGGAGTCATTAACTCTGTCCGGGTGTGGACAGGAAGACTTAAGGGGATGGGATACTTCAGATGGGCTTTGATTTGTGGACAGGAATTTACGTATGTACATATATATAGTATACGTGTATAAATTTATATATGCACTTACATACAATACACGTGCACCATATATAATATGTACATATAAACGTATATGTATAATAGGTACATATATGCACGTATATATGCACCCTTTCTATTGTACAATATATATTCCATTTGGGGAAAATATACAGTTATTTTATTTCAGCCTTTTGGCCCTTTTTTCCCCACTTCCCATTGTGACTTGTCAGTGACGATACGACCTACTGCAGACTGCTTTCGGAAGTTTGATCACCAGTTTTACTCAAGTGTTACGAACGAGCCAGGAATGATGTGTGCTGTGCTCTTAGACATCCAGTATTATGATAAATAGCTCTGTGCTCTAAAGGAGAAAGAAACATTTCAATCCAACGTAAGTGGAAGGACCCTAACCTTGCCTGATTCCACAGATGAGCAGAGGCTGCTTTCCAGCTCTGATGAGAAGGCACATTTGGAAACGGAATTCAGAGGCTGACACACACACCTGAGTCAGACTCGCCCGTGCCTCCGTGATTCCACCGTAATGGAGCCCCCGTGCCCAGACGGTCTGCTCGCACACAGCCGGGCCCCTTATAAACAGCGTGTGTCAGGAAGGATGAAACGAATATGCAGGGCTGAACTTGGTGGCCCAGAACAGCCCCTTCTTTGTTTCAAAAAATAAAGATGTAGCTTAGCTGTTTATATACAGTTCATCTCCTGTTACCACTGAAACAGGGAGAGTAGTTCCATTTCCCTGACAATTTATTTCTCTGGTGCTGTACCTGAAGAAGTCAAGCTTCCAATTTAAGGATAGTATTATCAATTTTCATGAATATTGTGATGACATTATCATTTTAATAAATTAATAATTGGATTATTCAACACTTTCCAAAGTGTTCTAATAAGTTTCTGCTGTAGAGAAATCCTGTCTAGTACGTGACAGAATAGTAAGAGTTTTGAGAAATTTCTTATTAAAGAAATTGGTTAAATGTTATATAATCCAGAATTTTACATATATCTTGTTGAACATGGAACTCTATATTTTCCATAAATTACCAATTTAAAGTTTATATTACGTGATGTTCTGCAGAACACAACCTGGGAATCTCTGAGCTCTGCTTTTTGTTGTTGTTGTTGTTGTTTATGTTTGTTTTCTTTTCCTGAACCAACACCAGCCCCTGTGAGAGAGGGCCAGGTCATAAAAGAACATCTCCATACCATTTACTCAGTCAGGCTGAAGCAGCTCTCAGATCCCCTGGGTCATGAACGGTTTTAGAAGGAAACTACAGAAAACCTAGGTCACAGGAGACGCGAGGTCCCGTGCACAGAGAGCTAGTGGGTTCCATGGTGGTCCGGCGAGAGGTAAGATGATGCTTCAAAACCCTAAGAAGTAACAGCATAGAGCAGCAGTCTTGCCTAGCGGTTTGGAGCAGGGACGTCCACATCAAAAGTTAGAGACCTGTCTCTGTACCTTCTTGCTGTGACCTCTGCCAAACTATTCAACCCCCTCGGGCCTCAGTTTCCATTTTGAAAAAAGTAGAACTGACCTAAAACTCAGTTCAAAGAATTGTTGTGGGAATTAAATGATGAGAATGATATCTGGCACATAAGCACTCAGTAAATATTAGCTATTATTGGAGAAAAGAAAGAAAGGGCATTGTTATTGCTGATCTTTCGTTTCGGGTGGATATTGATATCTGTATCTGTGGTCTCCAACTTGTTGACAGTGATTGCCGGGAAGGAATTAAAGATCCCTTGGCTAATTCCCCTTTGTTTTATCTATACATAAACCGAGGTCTAGAAGTGCCTGGGCCAGAAGCATTTCAGTTTCATATACTTAATCTCCCATTCATGGGGACGGTAGCAATTTAAATGACACAGAAGAAATTTTCATGCATAAAATTAACATGTTCCTTTTTAAGCAAATATTGGCTTTTTGCTTCAGTGCTCTAAACATCTTGAACATTCTTAGATATGGTTTTGAAGTCAAACTTTTCTTCTCAATTTATTCCTGAGTTTATTTGTAATACTTTTAGCATTATGCTCTTTAACTTGAAAGTTGATATAAACAGAAGATTTCTTCTTTTTGTAAGGGATACTGTACTCTCATCACCAGAGTGTTCATTGGCAAAAGGATGCTATTTTAGCCCGTCTAGACTGGATCATTTGGCTCTGTCATCTGTCCTCCATAACTCTCACCTCTTCTCTAATTCATATTTTTTTAGCTTTCTCCATCTAAAGCCAATAAGATGCTGCCCTGTTTGTCTTCTGTTCCAGTGACGCAATTTCTTTTCAGTGTCAAGCCTGCAGCTCTATCCAAAGCCGCACTTCGACATCAGTTCTCAGATTTTTCTTGTCCTCATACATATTTCTGACAACAAATTATTTTTAACTATCTGCCTTGGCTATATAAATACATGAATCTTTTCTCTTTAACATTTTCAGAATAAAATGAAAGTCATCAAGGTTGTCTCTGTTTTTCTCCTACAACTCTTCGGTTAAAATTTTGCTATTCATCCTCAGTTTTATTGCTTTTTGATGGAGAATATGGCCTTCACATTTTCTAGTTCTTGGAATTTATTGAGATTTTCCTGTGGTTTCATTTAACTTTATTTACATTCATGTTCTAAGAATATTTCAAAATAATTTTTACTGTGCATGTAGAAAGTACTATTTAACCATTGGATGAGTATTACTGATTCCCTTGTAAAATTTTCTGTATTTACATCATTTAAAAAATTTTTAAAACATTGAGATGTATGTGAAAAGCTACAATTATGATAAATGTGGCCATTTCTCTCATATTTTTAATTTTCTTACATACTGTTTTCAAACTGCCATGTAAACACAATGCATTCTACCTTTTATCAAAGTAAATGACTTACTCTTGTGTCACATAATAATATATTTATGCAAAATTTCCATTTTGGTATTAATATTCAAACCACTGGATCTTAAGTTTTTCTGATTCTTTACATTTGAACTTTGGGTCAGACGCGTCCTTGTAAAGCGGCCCACAGTGGAATTCGCCTGGCGAAGCAGGGCCGCGCGGAGCCGAGGGGCCCGCTGGCGCCGGCCGGGGCTCGCTCTCGCCTGTACACCCGCCCTTGCGCCCTCATGGGCGTGCGCTCTGCCGGGTTTTCCTTTGCCGTCTGGACTTGCTGGGTATCATTTCTTTGTAAGTGACCTAGTAGTCCAATTAATTTTTGAGGAAATGTTTCCTTTCTATTATCTTAAGATAATAGGCTTTTTAAGATTGGTGCACTTAGAAAGTAGCTTGGAAGGATGATATTGGTATAAATATAATTAATTAATACATCACATTTCTTATTAAATGTGCTGGGGACCGTTGGATACACAGGAAAACGTGCAAAGCACCCCTTCAGAAATGTCTTTCATGTGCCATTGGGCAAATCCTGTGAACCATCTGAGATTTAGTTACTTCGTTGATAACTTGGAGCCATTGGCCTCTCTTAACTATGCAATGTTCCTTCTTACTCAGAGGTTTTATAACTTTGTAACTCTAAATTGTGACAGGTCCAAGTACTCGGTTAGGACTCGTGTATTTGGGTGAAGATACACAAATGCTGTGAAACAGTTTAGAATTGAGTGTGGCTAATTCACAAAAGTGGTGCTGAATGATTTCAGGGTGATGATATGCTGCGGACCTTTCTTCCTGTGCACTTGGTTGTTTTTTTTAAATACATGTAAAAGTTCTGTGTGTTCAGTCCAATAACTGAAGACATCCTGTTTTCATTTTTCACATAAAATGTGTATCTCCAATCTCTAGTTAGTGACTCTTGCATTTACCCATTTGGTTGTTCGGCATTAAGGGGTCACTGACTCTAGAACTGCCGGGGAGATGCTGTGCAGCGGTACAGGCGTGAATGAGATGTCAACCCTTGGAGACATATGTTTGATAACTGTTGCTGTGATTTGATTCCTCTTAGAACGAAGAACAGAGCTTTGATTTTGGTCCTAAAGTAACAGGTAGCAATAACCAACAAGTGTTTCATTAAACACTAGTTCTGTAGGACATTATAGATACCATATCAAAAAATTTTATGTATGTTTATAGTATTTCTGCTAATCTTCAGGAGAAATATATAGCATTCAACATTCTTGCCAAATAAATTCCTTGATTTTTGTGTTTGCTCACTGGACAGAACATCTCGATGGACACGTGACCCACAGGAAATCCTTGGGACGTGCTTGATTGGAGCACAGGTCTAAGTGCAGATGGATTGGGCAACCCGCCCAGCACTGGCTAAGTTCTGAGGAACCTTTTTACTTGAACAAACAAACATATCAAGAAACAGCTATTTAAGGTAAGTAGAAATGACTTTTGAATTATTGATTCTTTTAACCATTTGTACCATGGCTTCCTCTAGCTACGACTGTTCAGTGAGAATGTAGCATCTGCCTTGCAGGACATCTGTGTGCGGTTTCTTCTGCAAGTGCTCCACCAATAATTTCATAGGAAAGCAAATTAATACCACATTTCTCTTGCTGTATTTGCAAAACAGGATAGAAATAAAACCAGAAAATATCGATTCTGTCATATTTCACACCAGTTCTCAAAATAACCCTGAATAAAGTCATAGAAAGGACCTGAACTGAGAAGTCAGAAGCTATATGAAACACCTTTAGACGCTGGGGAAAAGCTCTCTTGGCTTTGGACTCTTTATGTTTTTATCCATGATGCCAGTTCCTCTCTGTGCCGTCGGCCCGCATACTCCATAGAGCTCCACTTTGCAGCTGCAGAATAAACGAGGGCCAGTAGGGAGCAGAAGTTAAGATCTTGCAGCCAGAACCGCCCGAAAGTCAGCGATAAAATGATTAATGCGATGACATGGAGAAGTAAACAAGACCAGGCAGAACACGGCCAGCGGGTGCCAAGGAGAAGGAGTAAGGGCTTCCAGAATAAGTTACAGAACAAGAATCGAGAAAACCCACTTCTGCAATTTATTAAAATGGAGAAACTGTAGTGAGGGATAAGCAGTTTTTCAAATACAAGTGGAAGTTGCGCGTCCCTGCATTCAAACCAGACGGTGATGCTTCAGTGTGTCACCATCATGAGGAAAGAATGAAGCTAACAAGTTGGTGTGTTATTGATGGGATTTACAAAAATAGGCAATAGTTTTTGATTGAATATCTATCCTATGGTAAAACATTCCCTGATGCTCTTGTTCATGTATTTTAAAAAAATTTTTTCCTCCCTCAGGAAGCACAGGAGAGATGTAGGTAGCATTACCGTTGAATGCCAGATATTTCAAGCTTTCTCCATATTTTTTTAGTCTTACAAAGAGCAGGGCATGAAGCACAGTTCTCTGCAAGATGGCTTCTGCTCCATTCTGCACAAAGTCAGTTAAAATTCTCTCACACTTGGTCTTGAAAAACTCTCTTATAAACTATATATAGCAAGAGAAAAAGAATGACAAATAAAGAATGAGTCAAATGATGACATTTTAAAAATTTTGATTTTTTTTCCCCCTTCTAAGGTTACGTACTCTCATGCTCACTGGCCATTGCAAATATGCTTTGGTATTTAAATGAGTCAGAATGTCTGGGAGGGCCACTTCCTCACAATTATACTATAAATATGTTGCTTTATGAATAAAGTTATGCATTTTATGTTACATTATGTAAATGTGGTTTTAGCCTTGGTGTTACATAGACCTTTCTTTAGAAATGAATTTGTAAAAATTCCTCTGTAGAAGTTATTGTATAATTATCAACCGATCTTGTCCCTGCACAAACCCATCCGAACATGGCAACCCCTAACCTTCCTATACATCTGAGTTGCTCAATAATCTTGACTTTGTTTACTCTCATCCCTCTCCCCATCTCAGGGACAGAAAACAAAAAGATAAACAAACAAACAAAAATACTCCTCTTAGACAAGAATCACGTCATTACCGTAATGTCAACTTTTGTATGATCTTTTGTGATTGTACTTGTGTTGTCAGGTTTTTCTGCACCTTCAGTTAGTCGATGATATTAGCAGAAATGATGTATTAGAAGAGTCAAGTCTTCAGGAGTCTCAGCTACTGCTCCCTACCCTCCCCCGCACCTCCCCACACTGGTAACAGTCGGTCATTGTTGCTCTGTGGGTAATTCATCCCGCATTAAGGAAACCTACTGGTTTGTGACTTCAAGGCAGTTATTGTATTAATTTTCAAAAACTTGAAAAATATGGTGGAGGAAAAAAAGCATGCATTTTTGTCTATTCTGTCTCTCAAAGTCTAAGTTTTCTTATTTGCAACATTTTTTTTTAATCTAAAGAAGTTTTTGAAAATTAAGGAGGCAGAACATTTCAACACGCTCACTCTAGGGCCCGGCTCAGAGTAAGTGTTCAGTGGGTGCTGTTGGACTCGATGTTCTAGACCAAAATTTAGGGTTGCTACCCGACACAGTTATTTTTTAAAACATCTTTGTGTTGTTATAAAAGTGGTAAAATTGTGTCACAGGAAAACTGGCAAAATAACACAAAAACAGTTCACTGTTATGCATTCCATAACACATAATGATTTTTAGGGTCTCTCTTCTAGTCTTTCTTTAGCACATGCCATTTCATTTTATCTTGGTCATCATTCTGCACACACAGTTTGGCATACCTTCTTTTCATACTATTTTCCATATTGTTTTATGACCATGAAATTTTAATACCTACAGAAAACTTCATATCAAAAATCCACTTAGTTTTTTGAAAAATTATCTTATTTTTGAAATTTCAAAAACTTAGTTAAAACAAATGCGCTTGCAACAATTACCCTTACATATTTATTGAAAACGAGTTTTTTTTTGTTTTGTTTTTTGTTTACTATGAGTTGATGTTATTATGAATGTTATAATATTTCATCCTTGAGACAGAACTCTTCTCTTTTAGTTTCTCTTACCAGCATGAAGCAGTTATTAAATGACCAAGTGTTCAAAGTGTGTTATGTTTATCTTCCAGCTGTAATAAATGCAGTATATCAGAAAGATAGCACAAAGCTCTGGGCACACTAACAAACACTTGGTATGTAGAAAGGATGGATTTTACCTGGGAGTAAATTACTCATTTTCTTGGATCCCAGAAAATATTAACCAAGCAAAAATAGTGGCTGAAAATACAGTAAATTTTTCAGCAGATTTTTTTCCTTGATAAAAGATTTCGAGAAATTTGTTGATCAAAAAAGACTTCTGTTTCTCCTCCTGTTCTTATTGAACACTGGCCCTCGAAGGAGCTCTTCACCTTAGGCCCATGAGCCATGCTGGGGATTCGCGGCTGGACACTGGGAGCTCCATGGACTGTTTAAAGTCTGTACCAAGTCCAGGGCTTTTGTACCCATGTGAATTGGTCTTTGGAGAGGGTTGTTACTTTTGTCGTAAGACATAGTGCCGACCTTGGTAAACTCTCAGTTTCTTTCCAACTGTGAAAGGACTGCGTGGTCTTCGGTGGTCTGCTAGCGCACTGTTGTGTTTGGAAATACACGCTCCCATGCTGAGATTAGCCCTACCCTTCCACTTCCCTCTCAGTCTGCAGGAAAAGTATCTGAGTAAACTAGAGGTGACAGGCGGGCTCTGCATGGTATTATGAAGAAATGAACTAGAGAGGTTTGGAGTGGGTTGCTAGAAAACAAAGAAACAAACAAACCCACCCCACATCAGCTCCTCTCCCAAAAGCGGAATGCCCAGAATGGGTAATGTTGACTCATTGCCCCTTCCTCAGACCGAGGGAATGTGCCTAGTTATTCCAACATTTCATTCTTTTCTTTATCCCTAGCAAGAAGCCTTGGAACATGCTACCAGCCAGAGAACTGAGCACATACTGATGAGTTGTGAATACTCCATGTTTCTTTTTCTCTATTTTTAACAATAATATGTATGTATATACTTAATATAAATTAGTTTGTGCCTTTTCCATCTCATGATGTTAAACATGTTCAGATGGCTAAGGTGGTCACAGAAGGACATTTCCTGAAAAGTCCGGGAAGCTGCGCTGTGTTTCCACAATATGCAGTCTGATCGAGGGGTCATCTGTGTTTATTTTGGTTCCTAAACTTTCCAAAATGGTGTAAAAAATACTAAATGTGTACATGCCAAAGTTGTACCGGGCACTGAGCTAAGAGAATTGCTTACCTTATTTCATCTCATCCCCACAGCAAATTGAAGAGGTTGCCATTTTCAACCCTATTTTATTTACAGAGAAGCCGGCCCAGATATTTAGGTAACTTTCCAAAAACCTTAAAGCTAATGCACGGTAGAACAGAGTTACATCCAGAGTTACAGCTGATTCTGTTATCTTTGCTTTTTTCCAACCTTACCTTTTCATTAGAGAGACCTTCTTAGAAATAAAATTGGCAGAGACTGGGGTGGTTCTGGAAGTCACAGTCAAGCTTGGAAAGATCCTGCAAAGCATAGGCCACCTTGACCAATCTAACTTGGGGCCGAGGAGAGCAGAGGCAGTTGCCTTGAAGGCTTGCTTACCTAGTAACGCGTTCACTGCCTGATTGGGCACCCTTGAGTTATGCAAATGATTACCCTTACGGGACTCACATCATCAGTGTTTGTCATGATTATTCTCTTGGCAAAATGGTTCCACTTAGATACAAGGTTCGTTATCACTTCAGATTTGGACCTAGCGGTACTTTCACTTATCTAAAACATCTTTCCAAAGCGATAACTCATTTACTCTTAATGATCCACCTATAAATTTGTTTATGGGTGATTTCAGCTCTGGGGTGCCAACCGGGACACGGAGATTTAATGAGCACCGAAATGCCAAATCGTCATCCGTTATAGTGGGCAAATGAGGCACTTTGTCCAAGACCATGTACTCTGTGTGCTCAGTATAATGAGCTCTGCATTGTAACAAAGTGAGTGCGTGTCTTCTGTTTGGTTTAGAGATGGAAAAGAGCTGTGCAGAGTTGATGGCTGACCACAGCAGTTTATGCAGCGGTGCTGCCCATGCTGTAGTATGACAAGCTTTCAGAGCAGCCCGGCATCAGACTCAACTTTGTCAACACTAAATTAAGGACTCTTGCTCTCATTCTGACGGGATTTTGGAGAAAAAAATGAGATACATTTCCCTAATAGCCAGTGAAGATGAACATCTTTTCGTGTATCTGTTGGCCATTAGTATGTCTTCTTGGAAGAGGTGTCTGTTCAGGTCGTCTGTCCATTTTTAAAAAACAGGATTGTTTGTTTGGCGTTGAGTTGTATGAGTTCTTTATGTATTTTGGATATTAACCCCTTGTCGGAGTTGTTGTTTGCAAATAGCATCTCCCATTCCGCTGGTTGCCCTTTTATTTTATTGTTGGTTTCTTTCGCTGTGCGGAAGCCTTTTAGTTTGTCTCTTTCCCTTCCTTCCTCCGCCTTCTCTTTATGCCCTTGCTTTTTCTCTCTCTTCCTTCTGTTCTCTTCTCTGCCCCGCTCCTCTCCCCTCTTTTCCTTTCCTTCCCCTCCCCCTCCACTCTCTCTCTTTCTCTCCCTTCCCTCTTTTTTTTTTTTTCTAAACGAATTTGTTTGTGTTGAGGATGGGTGTGGGAAAGAAATGGCCTAGTCCAGGGACTCTTACTTCTTTTCTGTGTAGGGTAAGGCAGCAAATATTTTAAGTGTTGTGTGCCATATGGTCTCTGTCAGAAAGAGCCAACTCTATTGTTGCATGAAAGCAACCAAAGACAATACTTGAATGAATGTTCATGGCTGTGTTTCAATAAAGCTTTATTTGTGAACACACAAACTTGAATTTCACGTAACTTTCACATGTCAAAAAATACTCTCCTTTGATTTTTTTTCCAACAGTTTAAAAATGTAAACTTTTCTTAGCCTACACGCCTTACAAAGATAGGCACTGGTGTAAATCTCTGCCAAAGGTCAGTTTGGCTCTGATGTCTGTGTGGTTTTATGATGCTTGTAAACTTGCCACACGGTGTTTTCCTCAAAGATACTGCCCCTGTTCTGTGATCTCTTTCTCAGCATCTATTCCAAGCTTAAAATTCCCAGGATGATCTTTCATTTGCACTATCTAGATTCTTTTAATCTTTAAAACTAAACTTAATGCATCTTCTTTTCTGAAATCTCTTCTTACCCTTTGTGTTAGTTTGCTAGGCTTCCATAACAAATGCCACAGATTGGGTGGCTTAAACAACAGAAACTTGTTCTTCATAGTTCTGGAGGCTGGAAGTCCAAGGTCAAGGTGTCAGCAAAGTTAGTTTCTCCTGAAGCCTTTCTTTTTGGCTTACAGATGAGCACTTCACTCTGTCCTCATATGACCTTTTGCCTGGTTTTTCGTCCTCTTCTTATAAGGACACTAGTCCTGTTGGTTGAGGACCCCATCCTCTGACCTCACTTATCCTTAATTACCTCCTTAAAGGCCCTGTCTCCAAACACAATCACATTGGGTGTTAGGACTTCAATTTGTAAATTTTGATGGGGGCACAATTAAGTCCAAAATGCCCTCACTGTGATGTGCAAAATTGTAAGAGGAACAAAGAACTCGGTAATCAAGATAAATAGTATTTTAGTGCAATATTTAAAAAAAGTCAAACTGATACAAAAAAATCAATGATAAAAATATCAGAACTTTAAACGAAGACAGATTCTGCTTACTGATCTTTTTCTTTCGCCTCAGGGCTCGGTGCAGCTCTGTACCACACTGACTTACTCCTTGGCCCTTCAGCCTGTCCTTTTTGGTCCCGTTTTAAACTTATAATATAGAGCTTCCCTTAATTGGTTATACATTTTTGAAAACAGATATTATATTTAATGATGATACTCATTTCCCCAGTTTCTAGTATACCACCTTGCACATAGTAGGTGCACAGTAACATCAGCTGGTTCAAATGCAGCCACTATATGTTTTTAAAATCTGTGCCTTCTGAATGGAGTGTTGTTGGGGTTAATGAAATATTTAAATAGTTGGAGCTTTTTTAAAATTACAAATGTTTGAATAAACAAGCTGCAACAATTTTTTTCATCATTTTAATGATGAGAAAGTTTTGAGAAAGGCAAGTATATCTGAGAAGCTTGAAGAAAATGGAAGGAGGGACAGGCAGTGTGGTAAGTGATGGGATGGGGCCTAAAGTGAGACAGGAAGAAGAGCATCATATTTCTGGGAAATTTTCTCTGCAGCAAGTTGTACCTGATGCTTGTCATTCGGGATAGCTACTTAAGCCTTGCACCTTTAGTTTAAATTTATAGGTGAGAAAACAAAGGAACAGAGAAATTAAGTAACTTATAGCCCACAGCCAATGAGGGGATTAGAGAGGATTTGAATCACTCTGAATCCCGTAAGAGCTACTTCCATAAAATTATATTTGGGTACACATTAAGGAATAGACATTATTCTTCTCTTAAGGGATTTACATTTACATAAAAGAATAACAAAGAGCAGTGCAAGTCATTAATGGCTTCAGGGTTCTGAAACAAAATGGT